>OU612043.1:84478037-84480537 GCA_914767935.1 Coremacera marginata
GAACATTTATTTCCCGCTCCAATAGCAGCTGCACTATTTCATGTAGCTGCTGAGTGTTAGTGTTTATTATAACGTGTATATTAGTGTAAAATTATAGAGATTAGGTTAGAAATAAATGCATTTAATGTGGAAATGATAATAAAAAAAGATAAAAAGAATTTTCATTGGAATAAAAGAAATAAAGTGCAAGCAAATCCCGCATTCGCCGGCTACTCACAAAGTTTTTTCATTCGCCAGCTTTTGACGTTTAGGTCGAATGATATCTGGAAAGCTCGCACACTGTGATACCGCGCCCGCGAATTCGACTAGTTTTTTATTCGACTCGCTGACGATCATAGGGGCATTAATAATATTTGATGAAATAACATGGTTAAATATTTATACACTTGTAATCTAATAAAAATTTGCAATTAAAACTCGTCCCATGGTTAAATATTTATACACTTGTAATCTAATAAAAATTTGCAATTAAAACTCGTCCAAGTCAGAGTAATTGCCGCCTTAATGTAATTCAAAGTAGTTTATCAACCACTTGTTTTTAAGTAGTATTTCAATTACTTCATATATAATGCAATAAAAACTATTTAGAATTGAAGTGGATCCCGCCTTAATATAATTCAAAGTACTTCATATACTAGTTTATTTTAAATTCGTTTTTTAATAAGTTGTTTTTAAAAACCAGTTAGTTTGTTCCTATAAGGTGGTTATGAGCGGGTATGAGCACCACTACATTCAAGCTCTGTTGTTTTGTGCTCTTTGCACTGAGAAAAATTTTTACGAAAATTAGAAATAAAAAAATTAAAGCTAATCTCTTTTTAGATTCATTGATAAAAAATTACCACAATTGGCACAATCTTGCGTTAAATTATAAACATATGGGTAGTGGGACAACCAGACGGATAAAATGTAGAATATTGCAAAAGAAAAGACGGACCGACTGATGTTTATATATAGAGTTGGGAGGAAGAAGTTAATGAAAAAAGTGAACTGGAGTTGAGGTTTATAATTGTTTTTATAATAAAATAAAATCAAGCTACTTCAATTCAGCTTATGAAAACAATATGTCGTCATCAAACCTTCTTTTTTTTTGTTTGTTTTTAGAGTGTAGCTTTATGACTTTTTTCGATTTTCTCTTTAAGCTTAGTGCGACATAGTATGATGAGTTTTTCAACATTCTAACCAAAAAGGAAATAGAAACATATTTCTAAGGCATGCATATGGTAATCGAAGCAAGGGATAGGATTCTAAATTAAACAAAAATAAAAAAAAATAACCATGGATTTTTATATGAAACATTTTTTGTTATGTACAACGTAAGCGGTCATCCGCTTACGTAAGGGCTCGTTCATAAACTACGTTACCAATTTTTTTTTTTTGCTTTTTTTAACCCCCCTCCCCATCCGTTACTTTTTGTAGTACATTTCAAACCCCCCTTAAAGTGACATAATATATGAAAAACAACGCACGAGAGTAATCTCGTCAATAGTAAACCGTCAACTTAGATGGTCAAACATGAAGATGTACGGATGACAATTTTTTCAGATAATGAGGTATTTTTAATTTTCAACGAATATAAGAATTTCTTCGACTTTTTTTAAATTTTTGATAACGTTGCAATATCTGGAACCCCCATCCCCTCCGTTACGGATCGATTTTCAAAACCTCCTCCACCCCCATTTGATAATGTAATGTAATGTAGTGCCCGAGTTTTATATTTTTTACCCCTCCCTTTAAGTGACTTTTCGTTGTGATTCGAATATAAGCTATAAAGATCAAGTTAGAAAATGAGTAAAATTGAAAAACACGACTTCCTCATCCACAAAGTGACTTTATAAAAATAGTAAAACCTCTTCAAATTCCACAAAAATTTATATAACGACTTTAAACTATACGCATAAGTTTTGATTTTAATATGCACTCTAAATTTGGAATTCGGCAAAAGAAAACTTTACCTACCTCCCATACAAAGTGGCATCATCAAAATTCCAAAGCCTTAATAAAAAAAAAATTAAAGTATTGACTTAATATTTTACACATAAACTCTGATACTCGTGTTTTAATACTTAAAGGCTTTGGGGTATTTTAACATCGTCCAAGTCGAAGATAATTCCTTACTATTTTTTTAATTCATAATCTTACTCATTTTAAACGTTTGCACAAATCAGGACTTATTATATAAACATCGCAACAATACATCAAAGCGCAAAGCTGCTACTTTTACCAGATATGCGAACGATGACAGCGATATATACTTTGAGACAAATTTTCTACTGGGTATTTCTACTGATAAATGGAAGCACTCAAAAAATCAAAAAACTTCGAGTTACTCGAAAACTCGAGTTATTCGATACGAATTACTCGACTCGACTCGAGCCGAACTACTCTACTAATTCGAGTACTCGCACAGGCCTAGTTTATTTGTTTATTTATTTATTTGTTTACTTGTTTATTTGTTTGTTTATTTGCTTGTTTATTTATTTATTTATTTATTAATTAATTA
>OU612043.1:84485537-84740896 GCA_914767935.1 Coremacera marginata
ATAAAACTTGTAAGTCCAGTTCTCGATCATCAGTGTCCAAACTTTTCACAGCACGCACAACATAATTGATCATAAGGAACTCGGCCAAAGGCCGATTTCAAGGACTGAAATTTCATTTTATTTTTTTTTCACATATTATACACATTATTGGCAAATAAAAAAGAAGTTAAAAAAAAACTGCAAAACAAGTAAACTAGTGTAAAAATAATAATTGGGGATGTAAAAATAATCGTGATATAAGTCTGTGAAAAATGGTATGTAGCGAGGATAAGGTTTATTCAGAATTTTCAGTACACATGTGTACTCTTATATAATCTTTCATTCATTTTTGTAAAAACTTTTTAATTGACACTTTTTAAGTTCCCACCAACCAAGACCACATAAAAGTAGAGTAGATTTTTCTTTAAAATTTACAGGAATAAAAAGCAGACCTATTGAAAAATGAAGGAATTTATATTTTATTATAATTGCTCAGCTTCAAAGTTAAGCACAATTTATGTTTATTATGAAGCACTTGATTCTGCGAAGTAATTGCATTAAAACAACGAGTAAGAACTCGGTCAAATGTTTAATATCAACATTTAACATAACTCAAAAGTTCAACTAAGGGCCTCCGGGAGTTTTTCGAAGAAAAAAAAAGACCAAAGTATAACTATTTAAGATTTATCCCAAACATTTTGATCCAAAAATATTGGTTTATTAAAAGAGTTCTCGTTTAACTGTTGATTTTTTAAAAATATTTAATATATTTTGAAAAACAAAATTTTAATTTTTTGTGCACAAAATTGAGGTCGTTTTAAGTTATAAATCAAAAAGTATGTATCAAAACAAAATCTAACGATTAAACGGCCAAGAACTCTACTTAACCGAAAAAATGTTTCTTTTTTTCTCAAATGAACCAGTCTGCATATATCTTGCTCACCGCAAATTTTAAGGTCTTTCGCGGCATTTTTGGACCAACTGTTCAAGGATAAATTTTCAATAGTTATACTTTGATAATGTAAAAAAAATTTGGGCTAAAATAAAATACAACTTAAAAAAAAAAAAATGTTAAGTAGGTGTATTTTTTTCCTTCGAAAACTCCCACTGGCCCTTAATAACTGCAAATACATGATAAGACACATGAATTCTAAAATCGTTATTTTATGTCACTTCTATAATTTGATGACATACAAACATCCTTTGAAGAGATTGCGATTATTATCCTATAAATTCCGACCGTGAACGTAATAGTTCCTTTGTTTTCACACAAATATAAACTTTTTCAAACCTTTAAAGTCGATTATTCCGAATTTGGCATACAAGTTTTTACAATAAACTAATAGAAATATAAGGTTGTGTATGAACAAAAATTTGATAAGATCGACATTACAAATGAACACACGAATAAGAAATCAATAGATTTTATATATTACTAGCAGGACCCAGTTGTCTGCGGCTTCGCCACGTTCCAGCAACCATACTTTTTTATTTGTGGGCGGTGAAAGGGGTGTGGCAAATATTTTTCCCGTAAACCATCTTGTGCTTGAAAACAACTTACTGCCAAAATTTCATCACAATCGGCCCAAAAGTTTTAGAATCTTAATGATTTTTTAAAAGTGGGCGTAAATATAGTGCTGCTACGCCCATTTAAACAAACTTAATTACAAAATTGCAGTCTTATACGACCGTCTGAAATGTAGCAGTTTCATTGATGTGAGGGCGGTAAAAGATGGCGTCGAATTTTTTGCCTTATCTTTTGCCAATCTTACCATTTTTTGCTACAATTGCCGAAAGTAACGATGCAAACTAAATTACCAAATTATAGTCTCATACAATCAAAAAAGTCGGAAATATTGAATTTTTACTGATTTATGGGTGGTAAAAGGAGGCGTGGTTAAAACTAAGTATGCAATAACCTAATCTAGAACGCGAGCAATACACGTTTTAAGTTTGAGCGAATAATTGTATGAAAGTCAAACAATCAAACAAACAAATAGAAAATGATTTTTGTTAGAAGCTAGAAGATGGGACAGCACGATATAAAGTGTTTGTTTTGATCATTAACAAAATGTTAAAACTTTATTATCGTAAAAACCTTTTAAAGAATATATAGCGACTTTATATTGAGAATTAGAAAATTATTTATTTCTTAGAAAAACTGTTGCTAAAAACTGTTGCCAATCATAAATAGTTTTTGTTATTTTTGAATTTTTGAGTATAAATGTTGACCAAGTTGATAAGATACCATCAATCAAGTTCTTGATGGAATGATAAAATTATAAAATACACCATTAACGAACGCTTTAAGGTTGCTGCCCACTGACGGCACGTAACGAAACGAAACGACAAGCCGGTCAGAATTCTTTGGTTTTATAGCCACCGGCTTTTTCGTCGGTCGTTGCCGTTACGTCATCGTTAGTGTGCATGAATAGTGTGCATTAGAACGCAGTGTAGTTATATTTTGTAGTTTCGTTACGTGCCGTAAGTGGGCAGCAAGCTTTATGTAAGCTATTGAATAATATAAATTCTTCAGTCTAACAATATACAAGCCAAAGGAATGATTATTGACTTAATAATTTTGATTATTACGCTTTATGTAAGCTATTGAATAATATAAAATCTTCACTCTAACAATATACAAGCCAAAGGAATGATTATTGACTTAATAATTTTGATTATATTTAATTGTAAAGTAAACATTGTAACATAACTGCAACCATTAAAAAACTTACATATTTTAGTAATTGATTTTAAGTTATCAGTTAATTGACTTCGTTGAAGGTCTGTATTTATTTTAGTATTTAAGTGAAGGATGACCAATTTTAAGTGCGTTGTAAATTTTTTTGAACAAAATTTGTTTTATTACCTAAATTTTGATTAAATAAGTCGAGAGAAATTTAAACACATTTAAGCACTCAGTCGAATCAGTGAGAAAAATTTAGCAAAATCGCAGATTAAAACATATGATCCAAATATATATATGTTTATGTACTAGCCATGGTGTAAGAAATCCAGGTGAAAGCGAATTTTTCACCACACTTTAAATTGCCCCGAATCTTTAAAAAAATTCTGACAGACAGAGAGCAACTGTTTATTAGTGCCAAATTTTATTGGCTGCGTTCAACAGGTACAACTTTTGTGCAACCAGTTAGTGTGTGTCTGCTGAACGAAAAAATATCAGTGTCTAATCACAACATGGGAAAATGTCTGTCTTTCGCCGCACTTTATATTTTTGATACATTTGCTCAACATATTGAGTATTTCCAGTTAAAAATTTGACTTTTTTAGAATAAGAGTGCTTTTATAACAAATGAAATAAATAACGTAAAATATAACGAGAAAACACAATTATTCTCCTATTTGATCACTTTTAAAACAATTGTGTTCACAGAAATACAAAAGGAACGTAAACTGATACCTGATAAGAGACACATGTTGTACCCATTATTCAATTATTATTAGGTTGTTCAGATATTTGACGTCAACTCACAAGAATAATAGCTTAAACACATTAACGATGACAACAACATTGCCGCATGATTCAATTATTATAAGGTTGTCCAGATATTTGACATCTACTCACAAGAATGTGTACTTTTATTTGAAGAGGAGAGCAAAAGAGCAATTTTGTAAGGACATTAAAATCACGCAGTTGCCGGAATATCATACTTTTTTATAGTACAAACCAAGAGAGATACATTTGCCTCCTACTTTTTGAAATACTTGCTTGTGTTGAACCAAAATATTATGAGATTTAGAAATGTTATGGTCAGATTTTAGACGTAAAATAATATTGGAAAAAATAAAACTCCTTAATGTTGTACGCATTTCATACAGAGTTTGTATGATTATTTTTATTACATATGTTTTTTTTTATATTTGAGTAAAAATAAGTAAAAATTATATAGTCAGTTTATATGTAAAATTTATTGGAATAAGGTTTTCAAAATAGTTTTAAATAGTTTCTTTAACCAAAAATATAAAAATAGCGATTTTTACATTTGAATTTGGGAAAATCAAAAATTTTTCCTTTTTTCTCTTTTGATAAAAGATAGCTAGGTTTGTTTAGTCAACAAAAACTTTTTTTTATATTTTATATAAAACTATTTTTTATAGTGAAGGTTGTGTTAATATCTCTTCTAAGTGTTTCGTGATATAACCATTGTCATTTTTTCAAGAACGTAAAAATGGAGAAGACCCCCAAAAAGAACGTTTTGGGGGTCTTCTCCACTAATTTTTCCAAGCACATCCTAACGTTTTTGAAGGACACTTTGGAATATACTTAAAGCCTTTAATATTCATCTTACAAAGACAAAATATGTGTCAAAAATCAGTTTTATCTTATATCTATATAATAAGAAAAATCATGCATTGATGCTTCAGTTGCTGCTGACGTTCTTATGGTTGTTGCTTTTGTTCGTGCCGAAATCACGAACGCAACATCGTGTTGTTTCTTGGAATGAATTGTATTACAAATATTTCTCAGTAACGGCTTGTATTGTTGTTGTTATTTATACGTATGTAAAATTTACATTTATGTTATACGAGTATATGCATATCAGCTGTTTTAATTTTTATCGTTTGTTATTGTTTTTGTTTATCTTCAGCGAGATAAATACAATAAACAGTTCAGATGTATTATAGATATATGCCGTAGAGCCAGAATGTAGCTACAAAAATGTGTATTACTACTACGCAGGTTTACATATACAGAGAATGCGCATGGTCATTGTGCTATCAAAACTCCATTGATTCTTTAAATATCATAGTAAATTCGAATTATTTATTGAACTAATTTTATACTTATTACACATTAAAAATATATGTATTTTTAATATTGTATTTAAATATATATGTATGTATATAATTATATAAATATGTATTTTAAATATATAACAAATTAAGTTCTATAATTTCGATTCATTTGTAAACGAATTTTTTTAATAAAATCTATTAGTGATGTTATTATGCAACAATTTTTATACTGCAGAAATGGCAGAACTTTTTTATTCAAGTTTCTCAAGTTTTTTTCTTCTTCTATAATGTAAAAAAAAATTAGTTAGAGAATTCTATATTAAGATAGCGATATATAGCAAATTTAAAAATTGCTAGTAATGTCAAAAAGAAATTATACCATCTGCCATATAACGTCTGTTAAGCATTATAAATATGAAATAAGATCACTTTCCAATTTTCAAACACATATTTTTCATTTAAGCTTAACAGATTCTTTGTCATACGACAATAAAAAAAAAATTATTTATTAGATTTAAAACGCACATTAGAATAAAATTTTTTAATAAGAAGGTGAGAACACAAAATTTCAATTGAATTCATTTTTTCGTTCGGCCGTCACCTCTCTGCAGACAATGGCAAACCTCAGAGAGTAAAAACTGTCATGAAAAGCTTCTTGAGAACATAAGCCGTTCGGAGTCGGCCTAAAACTTGTAGGCCCAGTTCTCGATCATTTGTGTTCGAACATTTTACAACACACCATACACATTTCATCAAAAGAAGGTCGGTCAAACTCCTTTCAAGGAAACACAAAAAGCTAAACAAGAACTAATGCGCAATAATAATTTACTGAAAATAAAGCCTTCAAATTACAGAACAGCGATTTATTTCATTGTAAATACAGTAGAATACCTTATTTGCGCGCACGCCCCGACGGAGGAAAAGGACGAAGCCGTCAAAGACGCTTTCTACGCTAGCCTTGAGGACGTATACGACCACCTTCCGGTCCATGACGTGAAAATAGTCCTCGGCGATTTTAATGCGAAAGTCGGAAGGGAAGGCATCTTTGGCCCCACTGTCGGTCAGTTCAGTCTTCATGAGACCTCCACGAACAACAGTCTAAGACTGATTGACTTCGCCGCGGCGCGAAACATAGTAGTTAGTAGCACCAGATTTAAGCACCTCGACATCCACAAGGCATCAAAAAACGCGAAACCAAATTGATCATGTTGTAATCGACGGAAGGCATGCCTCTAGTGTTCTAGATGTGCGTACATTTCGGGGGGTCAACATTGACTCCGACCATTATCTTGTTGCAGCCAAGATCCGCATGCGATTATGCAATGCGAAGAGCATACGCACAGGAATGCAACGAAAGCTAGATGTCGCTAAGCTGCAATTACAACGGACTGCCGAAGCCTACTCCGCTCAACTCTCGGTTAAGCTCAACCAACCAACCTCTGGACCCGACGACGCCGGCGGACTTTGGGCTCATATATCCCACTCCATGCGCGCTGCCGCTGAAGAAGTCATTGGTTTCCGGCGCCCGCAACCTCGGAACCAATGGTATGATCAGGAGTGTCGCATTGCGACTGCAGTAAAAAACGCCGCTTATAGAAAAACGCTGCAGTCAGCTGCAACGCAAGCCGTGCGAGAAAACTACCGCGAAAAGAGGAAGGAAGAGAGGCGCCTTTTCAGACGCAAGAAAAGATAGCAGGAAAAGCGTGAGCGTGAGGAACCAGGGCAAGAAGGATGCACGAAAATTCTATCAACAGGTTAAGCGTCTAACCCAAGGTTTCAAGCCAGGAGCATCCACTTGTAGAGACCAAAATGGAGATCTGAATACGGATACGCAGTGTGTGCTGAGATTGTGGAGACGGCACTTCTCCAATTTACTTACTGGCGACGATTCCACCAATGCCGCAAATGGAAAGCGCAGTTCAGAGCTACCAATCAACAATGACGGAGTGGAAGTACCACCACCTAGCCATGATGAGGTTCGAGTTGCTATCCAACGACTCAAAAACAACAAAGCAGCGGGTGCTGACGGCCTGTCAGCTGAATTGTTTAAAACCGGCGGCGATGAATTGATAAGGCGCATGCATCAGCTCATCAGCAAAATATGGCTAGAAGAAAGCATGCCCGACGATTGGAACCTCAGCGTACTGTGCCCTATACTTAAGAAAGGAGACCCAACAATCTGCGCAAGTTATAGAGGTATCAGTCTTATTTCCATCGCATATAAGGTTCTCTCAAGCATACTGTGTGAAAGATTAAAGCCGATTACAAAAACACTGATTGGACCTTATCAGTGTGGCTTTCGACCTGGTAAGTCCACCATAGACCAGATTTTCACGCTACGACAAATCCTGGAGAAAACCCACGAAAATCAAATTGACACACACCATCTCTTTGTCGATTGTAAAGCTGCGTCCGATAGCCCGAGAAGGGATTGCCTAAACGCAACAATGTCTGATTTCGGTATACCTGCAAAGTTGATCAGACTTTGCAAAATGACGTTGAGCAACACACGCAGCTCCGTCAAGGTAGGAAATGACCTCTCCGAAACCTTCAATACCGAAAGAGGTTTCAGGCAAGGCGATCCACTGTCTTGCGATCTCTTTAAAATCATCATGGAGGGGATCGTACGAAAGGCCGGTGTGCATCGTAATGGCACCATTTTCTACAAAGGTGTCCAGCTCCTTGCGTACGCTGATGATATTGATATTGTCGGCAGAACCAAGAGAGATGTTACCGCTGCTTTCGCCGCTATCGAAAAGGAATCAGCCAAAGTGGGTTTGACGATAAATGAGGGCAAAACAAAATATATGCTGTCTACAAACAAGGGAGCTCGGCGTTTAGACTCCCACGTTTCATCCGGCAGCTATAACTTTGAAGTAGTCAAGGAGTTCGTTTACCTTGGCACCGCCATTAATACCAAAAACGAAATCAGTCTGGAGATAAAGCGAAGAACAATAATTGCTAATAGGTGCTACTACGGGCTCAGTAAGCAACTAAGTTCCAGAGCCCTCTCTCGATCGACAAAACTAACACTCTACAAGACGCTCGTTCTACCTGTGCTGCTTTATGGCGCTGAGGCATGGGTAGTTTCGCAAACTGACGCAGCCGCTCTGGGGGTGTTCGAGAGAAAAGTTCTTCGCGAAATCTTCGGTCCTGTTCGAGTCGGCGATGACTATCGCATCCGAATGAACCACGAGCTGTATGAGCTCTACGATGACATTGACGTAGTCCGGCGTATAACTGTGCAGCGACTACGCTGGCTGGGTCATGTCCATCGTATGAACGACGAAGCTCCAGCGAAAAAGGTGCTCGAGGCGAGGGTCGCTGGTCAACGACGACGAGGGAGACCATGCCTCCGATGGATGGACCAGGCTGAGGAAGCCCTAACCGCACTTGGTGTATCCGATTGGAGAAGGCGCGCGCAAAGCAGAGGCGCCTGGCGAGAGCTGATGAGGTCGGTTGAAACCCGGACACGGGTTGTTACGACCAACTAAGTAAGTAAGTAAGTAAATACAGTCGTTCTTAATTATCCTAGTTATCCTACAAATAATTTCCTCTCTTATTATTTATCCCAGATTTTTTACTAATATAGAAAAGTGGCAATACTAAAATACATATTGACATTCGAGGTCGGTGTGGCGAATCTCCTTACCCTACCTTATTATTAGGTGTGTTTCCGTACTCTACACTGTGTAAGATTTGTGTCAAGGTTGATTTTTAAGGTTGTCGCATGGGAGAGAGCGAGTACCCATAATTGTCAAATCGAAGTTGATAGCTCATAGAAAATCTGCAAGTGCTCTCTATTATCATTCGTTTTTCCTTCGTAGTCATTCGCAAAATTGGCTGGTTTTGACAATTTTGGGTACTGAGAAGAGAGTGCGTTCAGTACTGCGACAACCTTATAAATCAACCTTTATTTGTGTAAGTTCAAACTGAGAGAGTAAAAATGAAATGTGAGAATAGTTGCAAAAGTACGGAAACAGCTTCTAGTAAGTTTCAAGCACAAAACAGCTGATTTTTACTGCAGACATGTCAAACGTAAATTGCGCCAATTAAAATTATCGTCAATTTGTTTGTGAAGTTGATGCTTGTTCTTCTTGGTGCTTGTTCTTACTTTACAGAGCGGCTACACAGGCCAGTGACAGTGAAAATGCGAAAGAATACGTGTACTGTTCGAATGATTCGAAGAATTTCGAACTTTCATGCTTTCATGCAAGAGGTGCTACACATGCTAGGGAAAGTTCATTAAAAAAATTTTACCGTATGCGGAGGTTCTCGCTGCTAATCAATTTAAGTTAATGATTTTTTTTTGAGTTCATTTCTTTGCATTGTATTTTTTTTTGTATATTTATTGTATATTGTATATAAAATTGTATATTTTTCTCTTTTAGTCACTTTAATTTGCAACTTTTCACATTTGTTTCATTTGCTTTGTAAATGAAAACAAGTTGCAATGTTGTTTGCTGTACGAAATCGAGGAAAACCCGAAATAAAGTACGATATTGAGGGAAAACCCGAAATAATTTCACCAAAAGTAATTAAAAACAACACTTATATCCCCCTCTTTGACATACACTAGCCGCTGCTGTCAAAATCCACTGGCTCTGAAATTTCGTTGCTAGTAGCGATGAAAGTGCCGTGAAAGTGAATCCAGTGTGAGTGTATTTGTAAGAAAGTGTGAATGTATTGAGTTTTTCGAACTACAGGGCCAGTATACTGGCCTGTGTAGCATGCCTGTTACTGGGAGTCTTGAGTTCTAGCACTCTCTGTGCACTCGAGAGAGCGGTTTTATGCTTCTTCTTCTCCCATTTTAAGCACAGAAACATGGCAGAATTATAAGGTAAGGTCTTCACGGAGAGGAATGGAGTAGAAAGCAGAATAAAGCTACATTGATGTCAAAATCAGCTGTTCATCACGAATTTCTTTATGCTCACGTTTCGCAGTTGTTTTTAGGTTAAAACTGTTACAGGTTTTTTTTTGCAATTTTAAGACTTCTTTTATAGTTTAGACATTTTATAGTTTTTATTACACTTTTTATATAATACTTTCACTCAAATTATCACAAATTTAACACCCGCGACCGCACTGTTTGCAACTTGGAAGCATAATATATTTTCTTCATTTGCAATTTCTACGAAATTCGTCGTTTTGACATTAATGTTGCTTCTCATTATCCACTCTTCGTTGAGGCGTGAGAGCACTTAGTATCATGGGCCTACCTTATCATTGTAACGTATCATGCACAGAAAGTACGGAAACAGAAAATAGTGTCCCACAAGTTACACAGTGTGAGTACGGAAACACACCTATTGTATCATGGTTTCTTGTATCATGGTTAAAACCATTAGGTGGCAGCTCTTCCTCACACGGAATAACGTTTTAATAGTTTTGCGGTTTTAATATTTACAAAGTTTAGATTTTCTCCAAATATTTAAAAAAACGGCAAGATAGGAAGAAGCGATATGAATGGAACACGATTTGCGCGATCTGGTCGCTGTCGTTTTTTAATCAGTTTAGGAGCTTTGGTACTAATGTTTGTCATGGTGGCTATCTTCCACAGCTCACAGCAGCAACTAGATGAAACCAGGGAGAAGCGAATGAGATGCGAACAACAACAAGAGTCACTTAATATTAGACTTCAGGGTAAACACTGACAATCTTCCTTTTAAAATTCGTCTCAAATATATACTTGTCTATATACATACATATAATAAAATTTCAGCTATTGTTGAGCAGAAGTATAAAATAGAAAAAACACTGGAAAAGGAACGTAACGAACAGATGGAAAAAAATAAAAACTTGGAACAATCCAGAAAGCTTCAAAAAGAACTGATGTTAAAGGAAAAAGCGGATGCTCATGCTCGTAACGAGAAACTCCAACAAAATCTTAAGCACTTGCAGGCTGAACACAATCAACTTGTTAGTGAATGCACAAAGACAACAAAAAAGCATACCGAAGAGACAAATGTATTAGAGAAGAAGTTGGGCTTATTAAATTCTGATTTGAATAAGGAGCGTAGTGCCCATAGCGATAGTGTCGCTCAGTGGAAAGTAAGCAACGTTTGTAACAAATGAACATATATAATATTTAAACACTTTCAGGAAAAATATACTACAATTCTGCGCAAAAATGAACATTTTGAGCTGTTGGCTAATGGCTCCAATTTGAGCGTGTCACCTCTTCATGAACGAATTGCGGAGCTGGAAAAAATAATTTATGAGTATAAATTAAGCGGCGACCACAAACTTAAGGCGGAAACAAAGCCCGAAACTAATCGCGATGCTAGTAGCTCAGATCGTCCTGCTTTTCAAAAGCCTCTCAACTTAAAGTCGTTTAGTGCCCAAGAGCTTGTGAGTTCTGATTTGTACAGAATACCGGTAATCAAAACTAACACGCCGCTTCATGCATTGACTGCAGGAGCAATCTTGACAGAACAGGTTTCTACTAATAATACAAGTAATTTACCAGCATAACTCTTATCAACAACAATAAAAGTAATTTTTATTAATGCAGGCCATAGTTCTATCAATCCGCAAAATGCTTTCTTATCTGACAATCTTCAACTAACGCTTCCATTTTCCGCTCGCAATAATCACAGCCATATAATTAATTCCGTTGAAAATTTTCAGATTGTTCCCAAACCCATTAAAAAACTTTCGGATGACACTAAAATTAAATATAAGGAGAAAAAAGATTTCAGTGGAAAGGGTGCATCAACACCTCTTGGACAAGCTACTGAACATTTCATCAAAAAGTTAAATGTGGAGGAGATTGCAGATAAAAAGACAAACTCAACTTTCTCTAACGCCAGTTTGCATGCTTCCGCTTCTGTTCCGTCACTTAGTCAACGGAAGCTTCCTGATAATGTTGCTCCTATACCTGAGAATTTTGATGATCTGCCTAAAAACGAGCTCAATGATAAAGCAGCTGATAACAAATTAAAATCTGCGGGCTATGGTACCGATTTTGATGCAGCCGTAGAGGATCTGCAGAAAACCGACAACGAAAATATTCCTTATTCAAATATTGGAAGTGATCTCGAGCAAAAGGTGAAACTGAGTGCTGCTGTTAATGAAGATTCTGGAGCTCATGAAATAAAAGATAGGGATTTCATTAACGATCGTAATTTTAATTTGCCACCAGAAGAAAACTTTTTTGAAAATGGGGGCAAAAATGAGGCACCTGGTGCATTCAACAAACACAAGATTCATAATGACGACAATGATGATGATGATGACGTGTTAGGTGCTGCCATAAATGAAGGTGCAGCTGTCGGAGAACACAATTATGTGAAGAATCACAATAGTATATTGGAGGCAGACGGTTTAAATAATGAAGTTTTAAGAGACCAGGGTAAAGAATTTCCCGACGGCTTACATATAGAAGATGGAAATGATGAGGATGAAGATGGTACAAAATCTTACTATAACGTAAATATATTCATTAATATTTCTGGCTGATTCTTTTCCATCTTTTTTAGAGGATGATTACTCAAATCCAGCCCTACGTCAGCAAGGTGCACAAGCAATAAGAAATTAAAATATAGATGGTGAACCCATAATAAGTAATTTAAACATGGATAAAATACCTATTCGAATAACAAAAGTATTAATAGTTCCATGCAGTATGCTTCTTTATTCT
This sequence comes from Coremacera marginata, assembly GCA_914767935.1. Classification (NCBI taxonomy): domain Eukaryota; kingdom Metazoa; phylum Arthropoda; class Insecta; order Diptera; family Sciomyzidae; genus Coremacera; species Coremacera marginata. The sequence goes on from OU612043.1 coordinate 84,497,917, forward strand.
ATGATTATGAAGTTTGCTGGCATCATCTGACTAAACTGATCTCGCCCGTTCATATCTATTTCGCTTTCTTTTTTCACCTTGCCTATTACAGTTCCCTCATTCGATGCTTTTATTTTTGTTGTTATATAAAATGAATCGCAATATATATCATAATTCTTTTTCCTTTAAAATGTCTGTTTTTTATTCTAGACAAGGACAGTGGTTCTCAATTTAATTATAGTTGTCTTTATAATATGACCCTATTTGTTTACTAATCGTGTAGCTCATCCTACAATGATTGCGCTCTATATTTGGCTGTTTTGTCCAAAGTTTAAAAAAATTCATAAAAGCAACATTTTTTAGCTAGTCGCTCGTTTAAGCGAAAACTTTGATTACGATCATGCAATAAAAACGTGAGAAAAACTTTCCAGACTTGTCTGTGCGCGTAAGTGCGAAACTTGGTCGAAAAATTTCAATTCCCTTCACAGGCATACTAGTGGAAAAAAGCTATCGTCGCATATGCACGATTTTGAAAAAAAATTACCTATTAATTTCGAGGGCTGTGTTAAGGCCTAACTATAATAGACACATGCTGGCATACTCTAATGCCAAAAACTAAACAGAAAGTCAGCCGGCTGTTGTCAGAATAAAAAATACCCATAATTACCTTGCATTGACTTTGAAAAGTGTCTCAATACAATTTGCGGTTTTGTTTGCGTTTAATTGTGCGATTTTTAAATTTATACAAAATATAATAACAATGCATGAGTCCTAAGCTAACCTAACCAATTTCGAACAAGATGGGTATGACAAACATATTTATTGGCAGTTAAGGAACATTTATTGTGTTAGTAGGTATCATTGCATAACTTGAATGATATCTACATAAGTGCTCCTCAACAGTTCATTTACTTGATTTGGACTCAATTCAGTATGCTACTTTACAAAAGCCCAGAGTTTTCGGAATCTATGCCATATACCATACATCAAATTATCATAGACTCTTATATATATATATATATATAAGATATATATACATCAAACTTCAAAGACCTTTATTAAATATTTTTAAGAACAAAAGTCTTTGTAAACTCTTCGACTTCGATCGACTTTTATTCATAAAGTTATTTATTAAAAAGAGTTATCCAATAAGAGTTAAAATTAAAAGATAATAATAACTCTTATTTAATTACTTTTACTTTTACTTTTACTTTTAATCATAAGTAGTATTTTTTCATAATAAAATTTTAGTATTTATAAAATAAAAGTATTTCTATACTAAAAGGATTTTAAAGATTTTTTTGTGAAAAATTCATAAAGGTCCCAACCACTGCTAAAAACTATCGACTAATATATATTTGTCGAGAGGGGGAGGCCATTTTGGTTTTTATCAACCATCTTTGTTTATAATTGCTCTCTGAGAGGGAGGTGTGGCCTATTTGTAAATGTGATTCATACCCAGTAAGAAGAATGTAAAAGGGAAATTGTACTCTAATAGAATATGCCCAGTGGTAATTTGGATTATTCTATAAATTGTAATGTGTAAATTCATGGTAAAGTCAATTTGACTGCGGATGTTAGTATACATTTTATTGTCTGATATCTCTTGTCTTGTGTATACGAACACATGTAGATTGTGTGCTTAAGGCTGTGATTATGCCAAACATTTGCAGTTCTCAGTTATCTGAATTGTTAATGGTTTTGGTATTAGTCAGTGTGTAGGTACGTTTTTTAGAATATATTAAATATTTTATATTATAAGTTGTTTTAACATTAGTGTTATGTAGATGTATGTAAATATGTATATATGTATATATATATGTATATATGTATGTATGTATCTATGTGCATGTGTGTGTGCATATTCATATGTTTGTACACCGAAAACTCCGTGTATTGTTAGATATATACAGTTTTTGTGGTACAAGTTTTGCACGTCTACAGTTAATTAAGGTATTGTTATGTATATTTTCTTGTTAGTTAGTCTGACGAAATAATAGATAGACTTTAGGATTTCTATATGAGATGAGGGGTGGAAAGGGGATTATGTGACAGTGTAGGCACTGATGGGCGACAGTACTTTTATGACAAAAACTGATTTTTAACGTATGTCTACAACGATAACTTGATGTGGATGGGTTTGTGAATATTATTGCCTCTTTCCCATTAATTTTTAATGGAAAAGGGGTCAGTGTATTCTGTATACTTTTCTGCACAACACTAACAGTACTGATTACAGAACGGAGGCCATCAGGCAGGTATTCAAGTAATGTCGTCTAAAGAAGGTTAGATAAGTATAAGATTTTCATTGTGGGGTTGAAGGGCTATCAGCTGGTATGCCCTGACTTGCAATAATCTTGTGTATAATCTTTTTTATGGTGGTTTTTATATCATAAGATTTTAAGCAAGGTTGAAGGCCATACAATAGGATAGTTCCTGACTCACAATAGTCTTTTACGCGTTAGGGAACTTGTGTGGGGATATTTGGATTTAATTGTTGGGATAGTGATTGACTACTTGATGGACTCTACATTTGTGACCGAATATGTATTAAGGAATATTTGATAAGTCATCATTCAAGTTATGTAATGGTGCCTTTGACATATGTTAAAGATTCTTTAATACAGGTTTATGTTAAATAATTGTGGTTTTCCTCTAAAAAATCGGTTGTTGGGACTCTGATTATATGCTGCACAGTTTGATGTTCTTGACGGTCTTCGGCCGAAAATTTTGGCGAGAGGTTAACTATGTTTGTGGAATAATGTCGTCATAATTCCGTTTTGGTTACATCGCCAAGGAAAGCAACTAAATAACGTTTCAGAGCCTATGTTTCCAGACTCTTAGTATGATAAGACCTTAGCTGATGTGTGTTATGCATAGTGTGGGTTTATTGTATTTGAGAGCACAAGCCAGAATTAGGCAATTATTTTCATAGGGATGGTTGTCCTTAGAGCCTAATTTCTTGTGATGTTAACCATATTATGGAGTACTCGGTTATAGTTCCGTTTTGGTTACATCGCCAAGGAAAGCAACTAAATAACGTTTCAGAGCCTATGTTTCCAAAACTCTTAATGTGTAAAGAATTAAGGGAGTGAATGTTACATACACAGCTGGATTCTTTATGCATTTGAGAGCATAAGCCAGAACTAAGTTTGTGTCTTCACTGGATGGTTGCTCCTCACAGTTATTGATTTTTGAACCGAAGAAAATGAAGTCAGCTTTTGTGGGTGATTTTGCTAGTTCCGTTTTGGCTACATCGCCAAGGAAAGCAACTAAATAACGTTTCAGAGCCTATGTTTCCAAACTCTTAATACGGATGATAGACTTTGCAATTTGTATTTTAATACGTTAGGCTGGATATTATGCGTATTTGAGAGCATAAGCCTGAACTAGTTAATGTCTTCACAGATTAGTTATTCTTCAAAATACTGTCTATTCGAATGGTTGTAGTGGTGGTTAGAGTCTGTGACAATTTGATGTATGGTATATGGCATGAATTCGGAAAATTCTGTTATTGTAAAGTATTATGTGTAATGGAGTTTACATCAAGTGTATGAATCGTTAAGAAACATTTATGTAGATATCATCCAAGTTATGCGATGATACCTACTAAAACAATGAAGGTTCCTTAACTGCTAATGAATGAGTTTATCATATCCATTTTTTGTTCAAAATTGGTTAGGTTAGCTTAGGGCTCATATTATTTTATAAAACTTGTAGGTCCAGTTCTCGATCATTTGTGTTCAAACATTCCACAACACAATTCATCATAAGAAGATCGGTCAAAGTCTTTTCAAGGGCTGAAATGGATATTTCGTTTTTGTTTTTTTTTTTTTTAACTATTCCAGTTGGGGGATTCCCGAACGCCTTAACGATGATTTCAGCTGTAGTTTTTTTTAAGACAAAAGTGAAAATTACAATAATTTCACTATGTAAAAACACTTTCTTGACCAACTGTATATATTTCTTTCGTTTTTTAGTTTGTTATTGTTTTTGTTAATCTTCAGCAATATTAATACTATAAATAATACATACATAATACAAAATATTATATTACTGCAATGCAGGCTTACATATTCGCAGATTGGAGACTGGCATGGTAGTTATGCTATTATAAAATTAATTTATTTTTAAAATATAATAAATTCGAAATTATTGAAAGGGGCGTGGCCCGCCCACTATTTACATGGCATATAATCCTTTTTAAGAAAACATGATATGTAGCAAATATCATCATTTTATGCCAATTATTGACTGAGATATGAGGATTTTAAGTTTTCGGTTGTGAAGGTGTGGCACCACCCCTTCGTCTGATCAAAATATTATGTAGCCAAGGACTTATTATTTCGTAACAATGTCCTATTGTGAAAATTTTATGTCGACCGGTCCAGTAGTTTAGAAGATATTACAGTTTTTAATTTTCCCAAAAATGGGCCTGGTTCCGCCCACTTTTTTTTGTGGAACGTATTTCTATTCATGCCAATACTATATGTACCAAATATCATTTCCGTGGGTCCAAAAATGCCGAAGATATGACGATTTAAGTTTTGGGTTATATGGGCGGGGCCACGCCCCTTTGTCTAAGCACAACTTTATATAGCCTAATGTTCCTTCCAGAGTCATATTAAGACGCTGTGAAAATTTCAGGAAAATCGGTCCAGTGGTTTGGCCTCCTATAAAGCACAAACAGACATACAGACATACATTCATTTTTATATATACAGTCAGTCAAAAAAAAAGTTGTACACTAAAAGATATCAAATAAATTGAAAAATATTATGAAAAGTATAAAGTAAATATGTATTTATTATATATCAAAGTAAATTTTAATTTCCGCCGTTCAGATCGCAAAAGAGCTTAAAAGCAGCAACATAGTTGATGTCAATCCACAGACTGTAAGAAATTTCTTGCATTCAGAAGGACTGCATGCACACGCACCTAGAAAAAAGCCACTTTTGTCTAAAACAAACATTAAAAACCGCTTGGACTATACTTACGAGTTTATACACAAAGACAATTCGTTCGGACAAAGTTATGTTTACGGATGAGTCAAAATTTAATTTATTTACATCTGACGGACGAAGTTACGTATGGAGAAGCAAAGGAGAAGCATTAAATCGACGTAATGTCACAAATACAGTTAAACACGGAGGTGGCAATGTGATGTTCTGGGGTGCAATGGGTGCAAATGGCGTGGGAAATCTAGTTTTTGTTGAGGGAAACATGAACAAAACGGATTATTTGAATATTCTAAAGAATAATTTGGTAGAATCTGCTCAAAAAATGGGTTTAACGGATGGATTTGTGTTTGTCCAAGACAATGATCCCAAGCACACGGCCCATGTAGAATATATTAAATATTTTATATTATAAGTTGATTTTGCATAAGTGTTATGTATATGTATGTGTGTGTGTATGCATGTATGTATGTATTTATACATATATATGTGTATGTATATGCATGTGTGTGTGTATATTCATATATTCGTGCACCGAAAACTCTGTGTATTGTTAGATATATACAGTTTTTTTGGTACAAGTTTTTGCACGTCTAGTTAATTAAGTTATTGTTATGTACATTTTTCTTGTTAGTTAGTCTGACGAAATAATAGATAGACTTTAGGATTTCTATATGAGATGAGGGGTGGAAAGGGGATTATGTGACAGTGTAGGCACTTATGGGCAACAGTACTTTTTCGACAAAAACTGATTTTTAACGTACGTCTACAACGATAACTTGATGTGGATGGGTTTGTGAATATTATTGCCTCTTTCACATTAATTTTTAATGGAATAAGGTCAGTGTATTCTGTATACTTTTCTGCACAACACTAACGGTACTGATTACAGAACGGAGGCCATCAGGCAGGTATTCAAGTAATGTCGTCTAAAGAAGGTTAGATAAGTATAAGATTTTCATTGTGGGGTTGAAGGGCTATCAGCTGGTATGCCCTGACTTGCAATAATCTTGTGTATAATCTTTTTTATGGTGGTTTTTATATCATAAGATTTTAAGCAAGGTTGAAGGCCATACAATAGGATAGTTCCTGACTCACAATAGTCTTTTACGCGTTAGGGAACTTGTGTGGGGATTTTTGGATTTAATTGTTGGGATAGTGATTGACTACTTGATGGACTCTACATTTGTGACCGAATATGTATTAAGGAATATTTGATAAGTCATCATTCAAGTTATGTAATGGTGCCTTTGACATATGTTAAAGATTCTTTAATACAGGTTTATGTTAAATAATTGTGGTTTTCCTCTAAAAAATCGGTTGTTGGGACTCTGATTATATGCTGCACAGTTTGATGTTCTTGACGGTCTTCGGCCGAAAATTTTGGCGAGAGGTTAACTATGTTTGTGGAATAATGTCGTCATAATTCCGTTTTGGTTACATCGCCAAGGAAAGCAACTAAATAACGTTTCAGAGCCTATGTTTCCAGACTCTTAGTATGATAAGACCTTAGCTGATGTGTGTTATGCATAGTGTGGGTTTATTGTATTTGAGAGCACAAGCCAGAATTAGGCAATTATTTTCATAGGGATGGTTGTCCTTAGAGCCTAATTTCTTGTGATGTTAACCATATTATGGAGTACTCGGTTATAGTTCCGTTTTGGTTACATCGCCAAGGAAAGCAACTAAATAACGTTTCAGAGCCTATGTTTCCAAAACTCTTAATGTGTAAAGAATTAAGGGAGTGAATGTTACATACACAGCTGGATTCTTTATGCATTTGAGAGCATAAGCCAGAACTAAGTTTGTGTCTTCACTGGATGGTTGCTCCTCACAGTTATTGATTTTTGAACCGAAGAAAATGAAGTCAGCTTTTGTGGGTGATTTTGCTAGTTCCGTTTTGGCTACATCGCCAAGGAAAGCAACTAAATAACGTTTCAGAGCCTATGTTTCCAAACTCTTAATACGGATGATAGACTTTGCAATTTGTATTTTAATACGTTAGGCTGGATATTATGCGTATTTGAGAGCATAAGCCTGAACTAGTTAATGTCTTCACAGATTAGTTATTCTTCAAAATACTGTCTATTCGAATGGTTGTAGTGGTGGTTAGAGTCTGTGACAATTTGATGTATGGTATATGGCATGAATTCGGAAAATTCTGTTATTGTAAAGTATTATGTGTAATGGAGTTTACATCAAGTGTATGAATCGTTAAGAAACATTTATGTAGATATCATCCAAGTTATGCGATGATACCTACTAAAACAATGAAGGTTCCTTAACTGCTAATGAATGAGTTTATCATATCCATTTTTTGTTCAAAATTGGTTAGGTTAGCTTAGGGCTCATATTATTATTGTCGGGAGCCACAATGTACAAGTCAATAGGACCGTCTATTGGAGTGACTCCAGAACTGTTTTGTATTGGATCAAATCAGACACAAGGTTGTTATAACCATTTGTCGCACACAGAGTGAGTGAAATTTTGGAAACATCAACAGCAAGCGAATGGAAGTGGGTACCGACAAATCTTAATATTGCTGATGTGGCAACAAGAGCAAAGTATCCACTGCTTTACGAGACACCAAGTAAATGGATAAGAGGGCCTGAATTTCTCAAGCTGTCCGAAGGCAGTTGGCCAAAACAACCAAATGACGTACAAAATGAGGCGTTATTAGCAGAACAACGAAAGCTATGTCTTGCATTGATACACGGTCCAATTATCGATTTAAGCCGATTTTCAAATTTTTTGCGCTTACAACGTACAGTTGCTTGGGTGTTGCGTGCCGTGAACAAATTTCGAGCTGGCAAAGTGTCGAGTCTTGCTACAATACAAGATGGTGCACTGTCAGCAAATGAACTGATTAAAGCAGAATTATTTTTATGCCGGATGGTACAAAGCCAAGTTTATGAGATAGAGTTATATGACATACGAAACAAGACAACCATTTCAAAATCCAGCGATATTTTTTCTCTGAGTCCGCGACTGAACAAAGATGGAGTTTTGGTAGTAAGGGGAAGACTTGATTATGCCACAGCCCTGCCGGAGTCTACACGCCGACCAATGATCCTACCAAAACGACACGCGCTGACAGATTTAATAGTCATGTGTTATCATAAGAGATATCACCACCAAAATGAAGAACTAGTTGTCAACGAGATAAGACGGAAATATTGGATAACTCACCTGCGTAGAGAAGTTAAAAGAGCCCGAAGCAATTGCCAAGAATGTAAAAACAACAATGCCAAGCTGAAGCCGCCGCTCATGGGTCAGTTGCCAGTAGATCGAGTGTCACCCTTTGTGCGTCCATTTTCTTATACAGGCATTGATTATTTTGGTCCAGTTTTAGTCACAATTGGTCGAAGGCATGAAAACTGGGTCGCGCTATTTACATGCTTAGGAAGCCTAGGATTTGATAATTTAGTTTATTTGATAACTGTCGGCCAATGCACAAAAAATGGGCATGGCCGCACTATATCTACGCCCACTTTATCGAAATCATGCTAATTCCTGAGTTGTACACGCTTTGATAGGGAATATTAGTATGCAGGTGCTATGGATCCAAGTGACAGTCATTATGTAAATATAAATGTTGTCACGCCCACTTTTTCCGCCCACAAATTAGTAAAAATGGCGGTACGAAATAGGCCCCAATGAAATAAGTCCCAAAAAAAAAATGAAATAACTCCCAAAAATTTTTCATATATTTTTGGGAGTTATTTCATAACGAAAGAACTCCCATTTATTGGAAGTAATTTCATTATTTTTGGGACTTATGTAATTTCTTTCCCTTTTTGGGATTTATTTCATTTGGGAGTTATTTCATTTTTTTGGGACTTATTTCATTGCTCTCATTTTTTGGGATTTATTTCATTTGGGAGTTATTTCATAATTTTTGGGAGTTATTTCATTACATAAAAACTCATTATTTTAACAAATTTGTGCATCAACAACAGGTGTTCTATAACGGTTGTTTCCTCACATACATATTAATCCCATTGAAAACGAAAGTGATTCAAGTCAAATTGGTAAAGATATTAAAAATCAAATTAAACTTAACACTATAAATTATTATTGTGTACACAAAACTAGTATTATTAAATTATTCTAATATGTTTAAAAACATAATAAAATTGTTATATTTTACTTAACACACTGCAGACAAGTACCTTCATATCTCTTTAAACTAAAAATAACGTTTTCCAAATTAAAGTTTTCTAATAGAATCTTAATTACGCACATTTTTCTACCTACATCATAAATATGTTTGACTTGATCCACTTTATTTTTTAATGAAATTACTATAGCGCTTTTCAATGAAGCTTTTTAATAATGCGACCGCGTCATTAATAAGTTGATTCTACGCAAAACCGGTTGAAGTGAATTTCGTAGCCAATTTTTTTTTGCAATGTCTTTGGAATTCGAAATAATTTCTGGCAAAAGAAGAACTAGCAAATAGCTATATATTCCTTCCCAAGGCCAGTTGTTCACCGGTTGAAGTGAATTTCCTAGCCAATTTTTTTTGCAATGTCTTTGGAATTCGAAATAATTTCTGGCAAAAGAAGAACTAGCAAATTGCTATATATTCCTTCCCAAGGCCAGTTGTTTACAAAAAAATCTAGTTCGAATTCTTCAACTTATTATGTGTGTTATAAAAAAGGATGTAAGTCGCGCGTAGTGTTAAAAAATTTGGTTTTAAGTACAATTACATCGGAACATAATCATGGTGAGCAAAGAGATATTTATGAAGAGTTCAAGGTATTAAACCAAATAAAGGAAGGATGTTCGGATGCTCAAACCATTTTAGGTGAAACAAATGCAATAAGCGGAATAAGGGAAACTTTTCGAAATACTTGCACCAGTTAAGTGGTCATTGTGTCTGAACATTATACGGGCAAAGCATATATAACTGAAATATCAATTATGTCCCTTTTACGAAATGTTTCGTTAATTTTTAAGCATTATCCATCATTTCGTACAAGGGAAATTTCGCGATGTAACAAATTATTTTACTGACAATGTTTCCTAATGATTTTGATTTAAGGAATCTTGAAGCTAGCAAAAATATCGACTTCAACAAAATTAAACGCAATTTGCAATACTTAAGCAACAAAATCTTTTTAACTTCCCCAAAAACTCCTGCAGAAGTAAAGGTCGCTTTTGAGCGGCAGTCCGTGATGGAAAATTTTGGATTTTGTCGGTGCGCACCAAATGAAGATAGGGCTCCGTTTTTCAGGGTGTGCTATGAAGAAATCGATTTTGCATACTGCGTTTTCGCATCGGAAAAAGTTGTGAAGCAAATCAAGGCGAACATTCCAAATCACAGCAGCCGAAAAATCCTTGTGGACGGTACCTTCGCAGTTGTACCAATTGGCTGCTTTAAACAACTTCTAATGATGCACGTTGAATATTGTGATAAGGTAATAATTTTTTATACAGTATTATTTGATTTTAGCTCGATGCAGCAGCGGTGTTTGCCGTGAAGTATTAAAGCCAAAATGGTACGTCGCCGAGGAACACCGTGCGGCGGCGGCGGCAAAGCGCGCAAAATTGGGAGCGTCGCGCCGCCCCGCCGCGCGCGATCTGGCCCGCTTTCACGCGTTTTCAAATATTTTTTAAAACTATATTGACTTTATAGTTTAATGAATTTATGAATAACTCAATAATTTGTTTTGTTTTTCAATAGATATTCCCGTTTTTATTCGTACTAATGAATAAAAAATCAACTAAATGTTACTTGCATTTATTTAACTATGTAAATAATAATATTTTGCAATTGGATGGTTCTGTTTTCATCGCGGATTATGAAAATGGCCTACGCAAGGCTTTGAAATTAAGCTTTCCACAATGTAAGCTGTTTGGATGTTGGTTTCACTTCTGCCAGGCTGTACGGCGTTATATTACCACCAAAAACAAGGAATTGGCTGCATTTATTCGCAGAAATAAAGATGCATCGCTGGAATACCATAAAATTTTAACGCTTCCATTATTGCCTCCGGAACATACAGACAGTATGTTCGCAAAAATTAAAGCGGATGTTGAATTGTTTGATGAACAGTTAAAATTTTGTAAATTTATGAAATACTTTGAAGAGCAATGGTTGAACAAGGTAATTGATTCTGTAAATTAATTCATTAAAAAAAAAATGTAATATTATGAAACTACTAACTACTGGTATTTGTTTTTATTTCTTTACAGATCGGTGCTGCTGGAATTTCCGTTTTTCTTACAGCAACTCGTACAATTTCCGCATTGGAAGCTTATAACGGAGTTCTGGGTAAAATTATACCAAAACATTCAAATTTTTTTAAATTCGTTCAAGTTCTACAAAACGAGGAACTTCATAAGAGTAGAGAAATGGAATTATTGGTCAGCAGCGGAGGGACATATGGCAGTAACAAGCGGAAGAAGAGATCGATTGAGAGGGCAGAAAATTGGAAAAAAACAGTGCCGAACTTCGCTCTGGGATTATAACTGCATCATGTTTTATAAATCGTATGGTATTTGCGAACAACCAAACCTGCGTAAATATGGAGCCAGACGAGGACCTTTTCGAGGAATTTATTTACGTGGATGAAGAAGAGGACGATGAGGATATGGTCGAAGAAGTCGAAGTGGATGGATCACAAATAAGTGCGATGCAAATGTGTGTGATTTGTTTTATAAGTGTCCCAAGCACTGTTCTTCTTCTATGCAAACATTTAAAATGTTGCAATGCTTGCGTCCTCAAACTTCAAGCGGAAAGTATCGGAAAAGGACTTCAAGCTTACAAATGCCCAGTCTGTCGCCAGGACTTTAACGACACATTGCAAATTTTTGTTTAATTTTTTACAATATTTAAGATCAGTAATTATACCTACTATTTGAAATTTCTAACTTAATAATTTCACACTACTTCAAAACAATACTTAAAAAGTTTACTTTTTGACATTTTTAAGCTAATAAATATATAGTATATATATGTAGGCATATACCAATATCAGCCTATTATTTAACTGCTTTGGGACTTATTTCATTGGGACTTATTTCATTATGAAATAAGTCCCACATATTGGGAGTTATTTCATTTCCTCTCTTGGCATTTATTTCATTATATTGGAAGTTATTTCATTTCTCACTCTTGGGACTTATTTCATTTACTTGGGGACTTATTTCATTGGGATTTTTTTTCATTGGGGGCTATTTGTAAAAATGCTTTATAAAAATGCTTTATATCAGACGGCTTTTACCGAAGAAGACTAAGATTTGATAATTTAGTTTATATGATTATTCTCGGCCAATGTACAAAAAATGGACATGGCTGCACTATAACTACGCCCACTTTACCGAAATCATGCTTGTTCCTGAGTTGTACACGTTTTCATAGTGGATCTTGGTATGCAGGCGCTATAGGTCCAAGTGGCAGTCACTATGTAAATATAAATGTTGTCACGCCCACTGTTGCCGCCCACAAATTAGTAAAAATGCTTTATATCAGACTGTGAAGGTGGAAGTCGGAACTCGTTTCCACACACACTAAAGGCAGACCCAGTACCAGTTATGACCTCTTTTCCTTTCTGTTAAAACTTATGAAAATACTCTTTTGCCTTATTTGGATTATTAACTAAAACATGAATTAAATCTTTTATTTTTACACATCATATTTATTTAATTTATGTGTACGCACTATCGGAATACCTCTTAATACATCATCAGTAAATAAAGCAACTATATCGTGGGTAGTTGAATACTGAAGCAGCACTGTGTTGAATAAGCAAAATGTAACATACACCTTAATTAAATTTCACCCGGATGGCAACACTAGCCCGAGGTGAAAAGCGATATGTCAAGAACAATGAAACAGCTGAAACATAAACTCAACACACCATGACTGTGCAGTCAAACTGGGGTGACTTACACAACGAGTGGCAAATTAAAATTGAGTCTTGCAGCAGCAGCCACACGGGTAAGTCCTCTTCAAATAATTAACTCCTGATAAAACCTCCTCCTAATAAACCTTTTTCCTACGCGTTGTGCCATTGAGGACGGCGTTTCCATTCTAAGACCTACCCACGCGTTGTGCCATTGAGGACGGCGCTTTCATTCTAAGTCCTACCCACGCGTTGTGTCATTGAGGACGGCGCTTCCATTCTAAGTCCTACCCACGCGTTGTGTCATTGAGGACGGCGCTTCCATTCTAAGACCTACCCACGCGTTGTGCCATTGAGGACGGCGCTTTCATTCTAAGACCTACCCACGCGTTGTGCCATTGAGGACGGCGTTTCCATTCTAAGTCCTACCCACGCGTTGTGCCATTGAGGACGGCGCTTCCATTCTAAGACCTACCAACGCGTTGTGCCATTGAGGACGGCGCTTTCATTCTAAGACCTACCCACGCGTTGTGCCATTGAGGACGGCGCTTCCATTCTAAGACCTACCCACGCGTTGTGCCATTGAGGACGGCGCTTTCATTCTAAGACCTACCCACGCGTTGTGCCATTGAGGACGGCGCTTCCATTCTAAGACCTACCCACGCGTTGTGCCATTGAGGACGGCGTTTCCATTCTAAGACCTACCCACGCGTTGTGCCATTGAGGACGGCGCTTTCATTCTAAGTCCTACCCACGCGTTGTGTCATTGAGGACGGCGCTTCCATTCTAAGTCCTACCCACGCGTTGTGCCATTGAGGACGGCGCTTCCATTCTAAGACCTACCCACGCGTTGTGCCATTGAGGACGGCGCTTTCATTCTAAGACCTACCCACGCGTTGTGCCATTGAGGACGGCGTTTCCATTCTAAGTCCTACCCACGCGTTGTGCCATTGAGGACGGCGCTTCCATTCTAAGACCTACCAACGCGTTGTGCCATTGAGGACGGCGCTTTCATTCTAAGACCTACCCACGCGTTGTGCCATTGAGGACGGCGCTTCCATTCTAAGACCTACCCACGCGTTGTGCCATTGAGGACGGCGCTTTCATTCTAAGACCTACCCACGCGTTGTGCCATTGAGGACGGCGCTTTCATTCTAATTCCTACCCACGCTTTGTGCCATTGAGGACGGCGTTTCCATTTTAAGTCCTACCCACGCGTTGTGTCATTGAGGACGGCGCTTTCATTCTAAGACCTACCCACGCGTTGTGCCATTGAGGACGGCGTTTCCCTTCTAAGTCCTACCCACGCGTTGTGCCATTGAGGACGGCGCTTCCATTCTAAGACCTACCCACGCGTTGTGCCATTGAGGACGGCGCTTTCATTCTAAGACCTACCCACGCGTTGTGCCATTGAGGACGGCGCTTCCATTCTAAGACCTACCCACGCGTTGTGCCATTGAGGACGGCGCTTTCATTCTAATTCCTACCCACGCGTTGTGCCATTGAGGACGGCGTTTTCATTCTAAGTCCTACCCACGCGTTGCTCCAGAACGGTTGACGATTCCAACAGCTGACGATGGGTGACATTGATACATCAGGCCATGAAGAAACTCGGATCGAAAACATTGTAATGACATGAACAAAGGTTGAGAAAAATTGACTCTAAGAAATGAAATATAAATTTATCATTCATCAAATTTATCATTAACTCGTGAACTCAAATTTATAGTATATATTATTTTCTTAAACGATAGTGTAATAAACTAGCAAGAATCGATAAACTAACTTAATCCCGTGTATTAAATTTTGAGAACGAACCCTGGACACCGGCGAGTGATACCTCGGCAAGAAAAAAGGTTCGTCACAAGACGGCTTTTGCCGAAGAAGACTAAGATTTGGTAATTTAATTCGAATGGTTAATGTCGGCCAATGTACAAAAAATGGGCATGGCCGCACTATATCTACGCCCACTTTATCGAAATCTTACTTATTCCTGAGTTGTACACGTTTTGATAGTCAATCATGGTATACAGGTGCTATGGGTCCAAGTGGCAGTCACTATGTAAATATAAACGTTGTCACGCCCACTTTTACCGCCCACAAATCAGTAAAAATGATTTATATCGGACGGATTTGGCCATAGAAGACTAAGATTTGGTAATTTAGTTGAAATGATTACTGTCAGTCAAGTGTACAAGAAAAGGGCTCAATATATCCACAACCACTTTATCGAAATCATGTTTATTCCTGAGCTGTACACGTTTTGATAATGAATCTTAGTGTGCACGTACTATGGATCCAACTGATAGTCACTATGTATATACAAATGTTGTCACGTCCTGTTCCGGCCTCAACAAGAGATTTGTAAGTAGCGTTTTTAAGAAACGTTTATTTTACTGAAAACAATATTAGTTACATTTCATTTCCTGTAATATAAAATAAAATTCTTACATTCTGTATAGTCGTCTTTCTTTGTCCGTTTTTCTTTGTTCTGATTTAAAATTAAGCGTCCCCTGTCAGTGTTGTGTTTAAGTTAAAAGGTATTTAAAAAGTATTAAAATATAAAGTGTTGCTATTGTGCATAAGCCCAAGTGAGTTTCCATATCGATCCGTAACATTCCGCCGTAAAGCGACTAGGAAGCTTTACCAATAACGTCCAATAACGCATGCTTCGAAACTGGTCTTCTCAAAATGCCATTACTAGTACGCACCTCCGCTATTCTTGTCTGGCCATCCTTCGCCTGAATCGGTTTCACCACCACACCCCGTCTCCATTGACTTCTCGCCTGATTTTCATCGCATATTAGCACCACGTCGCCCTCCTTAACCTGACGTACGGGCCCGAACCATTTTGTACGTCGAGACAGAGTCGGAAGATATTCACGAATCCATCGATGCCAGAATGTGTTTTTCAACTGTTGGCTTATACGATACTGCTTCCTAGTGCACACACTGCTCTCTTCACCCGGCGTTTGTGTCGAGTTTGTTGTGCCCAACAAAAAGTGGTTTGGTGTGAGAGGCTCCGGATAGTCAGCATATACAGGAAGATGCGTCAACGGACGGCTGTTTACGATATTCTCCGCCTCGATGAGTAGGCTTCTCAATGTCTCCACCTGGGGCGCCTTTTGTTTCAATGTTACAGCTAACACTCGTTTTACACTCCTGATAAGTCGCTCCCAACATCCGCCTGAACTGGGATTGGCTGGACAGTTAAATTGCCATAAAATTCCCTTGCTCGTTAGTTCCGTCTTCAGCCTACCATAATCAAAAAGATCCGCCACCTTCTTGAACTCACCATCTGTTCCGACGAAATTCGTTCCCATATCAGAGCGAATCTTAATGGGTATACCTCTCCGGTTCACAAAATTCCTTATGCAGAGTATACATGCATCGGTTGAAAGGTCAGCCGCTAGCTCTACGTGTATGGCTCTAGTCGTTAAGCATGTAAATAGCGCGACCCATCTTTTTTCATGCCTTCGACCAATTGTGACTAAAACTGGACCAAAATAATCAATGCCTGTATAAGAAAATGGACGCACATAGGGTGACACTCGATCTACTGGCAACTGACCCATGAGCGGCGGCTTCGGCTTGGCATTGTTGTTTTTACATTCTTGACAATTGCATCGGGCTCTTTTAACTTCTCTACGCAGGTGAGTTATCCAATATTTCCGTCTTATCTCGTTGACAACTAGTTCTTCATTATGGTGGTGATATCTCTTATGATAACACATGACTATTAAATCTGTCAGCGCGTGTCGTTTTGGTAGGATCATTGGTCGGCGTGTAGACTCCGGCAGGGCTGTGGCATAATCAAGTCTTCCCCTTACTACCAAAACTCCATCTTTGTTCAGTCGCGGACTCAGAGAAAAAATATCGCTGGATTTTGAAATGGTTGTCTTGTTTCGTATGTCATATAACTCTATCTCATAAACTTGGCTTTGTACCATCCGGCATAAAAATAATTCTGCTTTAATCAGTTCATTTGCTGACAGTGCACCATCTTGTATTGTAGCAAGACTCGACACTTTGCCAGCTCGAAATTTGTTCACGGCACGCAACACCCAAGCAACTGTACGTTGTAAGCGCAAAAAATTTGAAAATCGGCTTAAATCGATAATTGGACCGTGTATCAATGCAAGACATAGCTTTCGTTGTTCTGCTAATAACGCCTCATTTTGTACGTCATTTGGTTGTTTTGGCCAACTGCCTTCGGACAGCTTGAGAAATTCAGGCCCTCTTATCCATTTACTTGGTGTCTCGTAAAGCAGTGGATACTTTGCTCTTGTTGCCACATCAGCAATATTAAGATTTGTCGGTACCCACTTCCATTCGCTTGCTGTTGATGTTTCCAAAATTTCACTCACTCTGTGTGCGACAAATGGTTATAACAACCTTGTGTCTGATTTGATCCAATACAAAACAGTTCTGGAGTCACTCCAATAGACGGTCCTATTGACTTGTACATTGTGGCTCCCGACAATACAATTTCGTAGCCGATTTCCTAAGACAGCAGCCAGCAACTCTAATCTGGGAATAGACAACAACTTCAACGGTGCGCATTTTGTCTTTCCGGCTATGAAACTCACTTCAATGTTCTGTTCATATACTATTATCCAGTACGCTACAGCTGCGAAGACCGATTCGCTCGCATCTACTAAAACATGGAGTTCTAGAAAATAATTAGGATTCAGCAGTTGTGGTGAATAGCATCTTTGAAGTCTAAATTTCTTTACATTTTCGAGTTGATTGATCCATTGCTTAAATTTGTTATTGATATTTTCAGGCACCGCTATGTTCCAATTAATACCTACTCGCCAGACATCTTGAATAAGCAGCTTGCCATATATCGTATAGTCAGCAAGCATACCGAAAGGATCATATACTGACATAACCAAACTGAGTAATTCTCTTTTTGAAGGGGCTCTGCATCCTTCAACCACTTCTGGAGCGACTCGATTCATTTGTAGCTTGAAGTTGAATTCATCAGCCGAGCTATCCCAGTATATGCCTAATATTTTTTCAATTGCATCTGATGCTAGTTTCACGGAGGAGTTTGTTGGATTAATATCTGCTCCTTCATTCAATTGTTCTTGTACAAATGACGAGTTCGACACGAATCCTCTTAAATAAAAACCTGCTTGCATGTGTACCTCCTTGACTGCTTGACTGATACCCAAAGCCACTTCTTGTGTTCTAAAGCTGCACACATAATCGTCAACATAATGACAGTCTTTAATTGCTTTGACTACTTCAGGTTGGTCCGTTGCTAGTTGGTCCGCATTTAGATTTTTGATGTACTGTGCACAGCAAGGAGAGCAGCTTGACCAAATATCAACCTCACCATTCGATACGTCTCGACCTCCTGTGACTCATCGCTTCTCCACAAAAATCGCAATGAATCTTGATCTTCCTTTTTTACCATGACTTGCAAGAACATTTCCTTGATATCTGCACATACCGCTACTTTGCCCTCTCGAAACTTAAACAAAACTTTTATCAGTGGTGGATTCTCGTCCGTTCCTTTCAGCAATACAGAATTCAATGAAATCCCACCAACTGCTGCTGCGGCGTCAAAGACCAGGCGTAATTTTTTCGGCTTATTGATATTAAAAACAGCAAAGTGCGGCAAATACCAGGTGCGCGGTCCTTTATCAGCAGATTCTTGGGGCGTCATCTTAACTGCATAGCCACTTTTCAAGAAACCCATCACGGCATTCTCATGTGTTGATGATACACAGGATCTTTATTCATTTTCACATTGATATTTCTAAGACGACTGAGGGCCACTGAATAACTTTTAGGCAGCTTAACCTCATCGCTGGTCCATCGGAGCCCAGTTTCAAATCTGTTTGCAACTCTCTTCGAAGTACTTTGCAGTAGGCTGCGAGCTCTTATGACTTCTGTGGACTCAAGAGGCTTTTCTGGTTTCGCCACCCCAAAATTTTCAGTTGTGAAATACTCCTTGACCATGTTGTGCACTTCTTCTTCAATGGATAGATCTTCTTTTACTTTTGTGTGCAACACAATCGAAACTCGACATGACGATATTCCCTCGGAACCCGCAACTAAACTAAACTGTTACTACACGTAACGCTTCTCATTGTTGATGTTAGGTGACAATTGTTTATTCCTATCAAAATTTTTGGAACTGCACCGCAATATTCTTCAATGGGTAAATCATTCAATCGTTGATATTGGCTTTTAAGTTCCTGCACATTGATCGTTTGCAAAGGTAATTTCAAACTAGGAACCGAATTTCCCATTAAGTTGAACCATCTTTTTCCTTTGCTGACTCCACTTATGCGCAAGTTGCATTTCATTGTCCTAACGTTGGTGATGCGGTTTCCAAACCATTGCAAAGTGAGCTGCTCCTCTTTTTCATTAACACCCAATTCTTTGGCTAAGTCTTCATTTATTAGCGTTGCTGAGGAACCTTCATCCAGAAATGCGTACGTTTTAATCTTCACTTTATTTGGCCCAGAAAGTTCTACTGGCAGTACTTTAAATAACAAATTTGTTGTCGTATTATGTATAGTGTTCACTGTTTGCCCGACAAATTTTTGCTGGGATCCATCTTGGTGCAGTGCTGGTTGGTGCAATCTCTTACACCCTGGCTCTTTGCAGGCTACTTTGCGTCTGCATCCATACACATTATGACCTTTACGCAGGCAACAAAATCATAACCTTTGTTCTTTGACGGCTTTCCACCTTTCATCTATTGTCAAATCCAAAAATTCTTGACATTGACACATGAAATGCTTGCCTTTGCATTCAAAACAAACAGGCTGACTATTCTGTTGAGTTCGAGAAACTTCAGCGGCATACAGAACTTGCTTATTTCCTTGACGTGGTTGGGCTTTGCTTGATGTTGTATGCGACTTACTTGTTGTTAAAACGGGAGCAGTGTTCATTGTTGCCATCGATATAACCCTCGACAACTGAGTTATCCAATTGCAAAAATGTTCAAGTGTTGCAAATGGACGAATTTGCGCAGAATGTGCGACCCATTCAATCTTTTTTGTCATCGGCATCTTTGCAACTAATTCCTCGAGCAGTATAGGATTATTCAAATGCTGGCTAGCATTCGCATTTTGAAGAAAAAATGTGAAGTTCTGAACCTTTGTAGCGAAAGGAACCAAGCGTTCTAAATGATATTCATCAATTGCAACAATTTCGTATGCCTTTTGCAGCTGACTTTTTATTAAATATTCTGGCTGTCCATACTTAAAAGCTAATTGTTCAATAATGCGCGCCGCATTTTGAGGATTGATCAATAGGCTCTCAACTTCTTCTTTGGCTACTCCTTTCAAATTTTTCTGTAATCGAAAAAGATTTTCCAAGGCCGAATACCCATATGCTGTGCTCGATTCATTAAATGTAGATATAAATAGTGGCCACTGCTCCGGAAGTCCATTAAACTCTGGCAAATTGTGCAGTTTTCGTGTTGATCCATAATAGGCAGGATAAGACATGCTACGACATGCACTATCATCTGTTGGATATATCTGCGTATTCGGAATCATAGACGCTGATGCTCCAATAGCTGCATGAGATAACTGATTTGCACCTTCATTATATGGCGTACTCACCGGCATAGGCATAAACATTGTTGGCGTTGCTGTAGGAGCTGTAGGCTGGGTGCAAACTGCGACTCTATGATAGTACGCTGACGTTGGTAGAGCCATTGACGTCTGCGCATGTTGCGGCTGACTGTCACTTGTGCCATTATTTGGATGGCACACCGGCGTAGACAAAGACATGCACGGCGCAGCCGTATTAGTTACATATTGTGGCTGGCTGCCTCTTGAGCCATGATATAGCGGATACTCCGACGTAGGCAATGACGACGGTGCTGCATAAATTGTATACTGTGGCTGGCTGCCACTTGCTTTATATATTGGTTGACAAGGCAAAGACATATATAACGGTGCTGTCGTATTTAAAACAGCAGTAGAGATTGGATGGCTTACATAACCAGCTGCAGGCGACGTTATGACGTCACCCGAATTAACAGAAACAATATCTTTCTTTGATGTTGCATTTATTTGTGACGGTAAAGTGATTGCATACTCACCGCTGGTTTCGACTACCTTTGGAGACGGGTGTGGGGTTGAAACATCTGCTTGGATGTTGACGGTGTTGGATCCAGTATTTTACAGCCTTTCCTCAAGCTTGCGACCTCTTCTTTTCACTGTCGATAAACTGCAAACTAATTTGCTCATTGTTTAACTCTAACGTTTTCATGCG
This sequence comes from Coremacera marginata, assembly GCA_914767935.1. Classification (NCBI taxonomy): domain Eukaryota; kingdom Metazoa; phylum Arthropoda; class Insecta; order Diptera; family Sciomyzidae; genus Coremacera; species Coremacera marginata. The sequence continues at coordinate 84,518,957 of OU612043.1, forward strand.
CTCCATTAAAGTCTTTAACAAAGCGGCTACCTCGGAACCTTCGGCATCTTGTTGCTGCACAATCGTGCTATTCGTGTGTTCAACGTCGCTGTGTTGACTCGAAGCTTCAGATTCACTGGACATGTTGACCTCGTAGTCTTGATATCGCTTTGGAACTTTTTCTTTGGACGCACGTTGACTTCTACGCATAGAATTAAAATAAAATCTTGTTCCGGCCTGAACAAGAGATTTGGCTAGAACGAATTACAGGCAAATAAACACCAGCAATGCTTCCAATTCGTGCTGTTCGTTATAAGTAGCATTTTTAAGAAACGTTTATTTTACTGAAAACAATATTAGTTACATTTCATTTCCTTTAATATAAAATAAAATTCTTACATTCTGTATAGTCGTCTTTCTTTGTCCGTTTTTCTTTGTTCTGATTTAAAATTAAGCGTCCCCTGTCAGTGTTGTGTTTAAGTTAAAAGGTATTTAAAGAGTATTAAAATATAAAGTGTTGCTTTTGTGCATAAACCCAAGTGAGTTGCCATATCGATCCGTAACACGTCCACTTTTAACGCCCACAAATCAGTAAAAATGCTTTATATTAGACGGCTTTTACCGTAGAAGACTTAGAATTGGTAATTTTGTACATAAGGTCACTGTCGGCAACTGTTAAAAAATGGGCGTGGTCGCAACATATCTACGTCCACTTTTTCAAAATCATGCTTATTCCTGCGTTGTACGCGTTTTAATAGTAACACTTCATATGCAGGTGCTCTAAGAGGCGGTAAATATAAAATTATAAATATAAAATTTGCACCACCAACTTGTACCACCCGCAAATAAAAAAAAAACAACGCGAAATGGCCAATTTCAGCCCTTGAAAGGACTTTGACCGAGCTTCTTATGATGAATTGTGTTGTGCGTGTTGTGGAATGTTTGAACACAAATGATCGAAAACTGGACCTACAAGTTTTATGCCGACTCCGAACGGCTTATGTTCTCAAGAAGCTTTTCATGGCAGTTTTTACTCTCTGAGGTTTGCCATTGTCAGCAGAGAGGTGACGGCCGAACAGAAAAATTAATTCAATTGAAAAAACTTTCTGTGTCAGGTGGAATTTGAACCAGGGTTCTCTCCCATATGGACCACACACTCTACCCACTACGCCACGGCCGCCACTTTTTTTACCCACAAATCAATAGAACTTCTATAAATCAGACGATTCTCATCGTTAAATACTAAAATTTGGTAATTAAGTTCATACGCTTACAGCTTTGCAAAAAATGTGCATGGTAGCACTATATCTGTACCCACTCTTCAGCAATAATTTTAGTTAATTTATTTATGTATTATAATTAATTACAATTTAACAATTATAACTAAGTAAGCACTATCGGGCTATCGGTTAGAAATAATTTTAATTCCTGAGATGTGAACGTTTTGATAGTCAAACATGGTATGTAGGTGATATGGGTTCAAGTGGCGGTCACTTTTTATATAAATTTTGTCACGCCCACAAAAATCCGTAAAAAGTATATAAATCAAAATTTACAGAAAAAGAATAAAATTTGGTAGATTAGTTAATATGGTTACTGCCAGAACCCTTAAAAAAATGGGCGTGTCGCACTTTATCTACGGAGACTTTTCAGAAATCATTGTAATTTCTGAGCTGTGCATGTTTTGATAGTGAAACTTGATATGTAGGTACAATGGGACCAAGTGGCGGTCACTATATATATATATGTTGCCATGCCTACTTTTTCTGCTCATCTATTTATCAGTAAAAAAATGTATGTTTGTATACTAAGGCTCCTCACAAAAAAAGGTGTTTGGGTCGGTTGCTCAAAATAACGCTTTATGTTATGATGATTCCCCAAATATTTCGACAGTAGCGATAGCCATCCGTCAGCTGGAATAGTTTGAAATAGAAAAAAAAACAAAAACGAAATGCCCATTTCAGCCCTTGAAAGGACATTGACCGATCTTCTTATGTTCTTAATACCAAACGGTCAGACTTAATAGTTATATGCACCAATCAGTTTTTAATTTTTTCAGTCGGATCAGAGGTAATGCGGATTTTCATTAATTTTTTAACTTTTTTTTATATTATTTTCACTAAAATACAAATTAAAATTTTTTTTTTTTGTTTTGCCATGTTACTTTTGGTCAAATAAATTATCTATTGATGATAAAATATAGTGTAAAGGGAAGAATTAAATTTAATGAAATTACAAAAAAATTTACACATTTTTTACATTTTACAATTTATTTGACTAAAAGTAGTATGAGAAAAAATTCATTTTAATTTTAGTGAAAATAATATGAAAAAAGTTAAAACAATCCATAAAAATCCGCATTATCTTTGGTACAACGGAAAAAATTTAAGATATTTTGATGCAAAAGAACTTTTTCATTACTCTTATTTCCGACCGTTTGTTTTTTTTTTAACTACCATACTAGGCAATATTTTTAGTCGAAATTTTTTGGGGATCATCGTAACATGAATTATTTTGGAAGCCATGGATTATTTTGAAAAACCGGACTTAGCAACTTTTTTTTCTAAGGAGCGAGAGGTGACTTAATGTATATACGTATGTGGGTATATGTGTATATCACGTAGACTCCGAAACCGCTAAGTCAATTTTTATACCAAAGCCTTGAAAGGGTTCCTATGAAGTCTGGTGCCGATCGTAAAAGGCACCTTAAATACACCTAAAATTTTCGATTTCGAACAGTTTTGTTTTTTTTTAGGTCACACATCCTCGGAAATCAGTATTCGACCTCAATTTACACATGCCGTTCCACTGGTATCATTTTTTGGGCGTTGGACGAGGGGCGTGGTACTTTTTCAGCATCCCAAATATTCGGTATAGTTCCCGAAATAAGTCACACAATAAAACTCGGTACGAACTTACTATAAAAGCATGGCTTCACTAAAGCTACGCCCTCTTTTAGGGGATAAGCGCTGAGCGCAGCGAAGCGCGCCGGGTATAAGCAAGTTAATAAATAGAAATAAATAACCAAAATAACTAATTGCCCAACATATACGTTTGCCACTTTGCATGAATACCCTTATTAATATGAGTTCAATAGAGGTCGTAATAACAAAAAAAAGTGTTTTTATTGACTTAATTTTAATATATTAACATGAGTTTTATTAAACTACCACCTTTGTTAAGGTTTATTGTAATTTTTCTAATCAAACATCTACTAATAAGTTTTAAATTATATAATATTCAATCTTTTTTATAATAGCATTTAGTAATAAGCCTTAAGCAATTTTGTTTTTTTTATTTTTGTGTTTTTTTATTTATTTAATGTTTTCTGTTGACGATAAATAATCTCAATATTGTACATTAAAGATATTATGTAATCTTAATGTACTAATTAATATTATAAAGAAATAATTTGAAATGAAAAAAATAATATGAAAATTAAGTATCTTTGAAATGCACTTTTTTTAATAAAATTGTATTGCAATTGCACCATTAAAAAAATAATATAACATAAAATATAGGTATTACAATATTTACTAATACTATACTTTCAATAATACTATAATACAATAATACTTTCAACTGATATCAGTATTGACCATAAATTTTGAAAACTTTATGAGATATTACATTTTGAATGGCTCCAGGACGAATGCCGTGAAGGTCTTCCAAAATCGGTTGCTGCGCCAGAAAACATCGATGCTGTGTGTGAACTGATAAAGCAAAGGTAATCATGAGACATATCGTGAGATTGATGCATCTTTGGGCATTACTATGACAAACATAAATAAAATATTGCATGATCATTTGGCCGTTAAAAAGATTTGACTATTTTGAAGCCCACATAATCTTTCAAATGATCAAAAAAAGGTTTGTTGAAAAAATACGAACCAGGTTATTCAAAGGCTGTGTATAACAGCTTCACAGGTGACGAATTATTGATTTATACAGTTATGAATTTACATATGATTTATACATATGAACCCGAAACAAAAAAACAATCGACTGCTTGTTCCAAAACGAGTTAAATCCAACAAAAGTTATTCGCGGAAGAAGCACATCGAAGCAAATTGTTGCCTGCTTCTTCGGTATTACCGGCCATGTGGTAATGGTTAGATGGAGCCCCCGTCACACAATTTGTTTATGCCTTGGGCCAAAAATAAACAGGAGTCGCATTAAATTGTCTAAGGACACCCGGTATAACATTCTTGTGGATTAAAGGCCTGACTATAATAGCCACTGTCATGTTTCCGGGTATCTCTACCGTGCAATAATCCCAATATTGTACATTAAAGATATTATGTAATCTTAATGTACTAATTAATATTATAACGAAATAAATTGAAATGGAAAAAATAATATGAAAATTAAGTATCTTTGAAATGCACTTTTTTTAATAAAATTGTATTGCAATTGCACCGTTAAAAAAATAATATAACATAAAATATAGGTATTACAATATTTACTAATACTATACTTTCAATAATACTATAATACAATAATACTTTCAACTGATATCAGTATTGACCATAAATTTTGAAAACTTTATGAGATATTACAATTTGAATATTTGATATAAAAGCTCCTTCAACATCTTAATCAAATGAGACCGGCATTTTATTATTGCACTATCCTAATTACACGAAAAAAATAAAACAAAAAACTGGCAGGTGGCCGAAAACTTAACTTATGCCACGAATTCAATCGTGGTCGACGTTGGCTCCAGGACGAATGCCGTGAAGGTCTTCCAAAATCGGTTGCTGCGCCAGAAAACATCGATGCTGTGTGTGAACTGATAAAGCAAAGGTAATCATGTGACATATCGTGAGATTGATGCATCTTTGGGCATTACTATGACAAACATAAATAAAATATTGCATGATCATTTGGCCGTTAAAAAGATTTGACTATTTTGAAGCCCACATAATCTGTCAAATGATCAAAAAAAGGTTTGTTAAAAAAATACGAACCAGGTTATTCAAAGGCTGTGTATAACAGCTTCACAGGTGACGAATTATTGATTTATACAGTTATGAATTTACATATGATTTATACATATGAACCCGAAACAAAAAAACAATCGACTGCTTGTTCCAAAACGAGTTAAATCCAACAAAAGTTATTCGCGGAAGAAGCACATCGAAGCAAATGGTTGCCTGCTTCTTCGGTATTACCGGCCATGTGGTAATGGTTAGATGGAGCCCCCGTCACACAATTTGTTTATGCCTTGGGCCAAAAATAAACAGGAGTCGCATTAAATTGTTTAAGGACACCCGGTATAACATTCTTGTGGATTAAGGGCCTGACTATAATAGCCACTGTCATGTTTCCGGGTATCTCTACCGTGCATACCGTCAGTCAAAACAAAAACTGACAACCTGCACCCTGTCAATTAGCTCTGGCAGCGCTGGTACGCTGACGTATGCGCGGCTATGGCTCGCCGGATGTGGGGTGGAGTTCTGGCCAGTGCTAACCGACAACCGGAAATGTACAAAAAAAATAAAATATCGTTCTTGATACAACCCCTTGATACAACCCCTTACCGTTATCGTTATCGTTTACCTGTATGTCCATCTATAGTAAAAAAAGAAAACGCACCAAAACTCGGTCTCGTGCACAAACACCCAAAAAGGTCTTCGCTGGTGTGCTGATCTCTATTTAGGTCGATGTTGCGATGAGATTTCATCGACCTTGGCTACCCTCCCCTTCTGGCGTGACGCCAACCTTGGTGACCCGGTGCCATTGTTTAGGTCACCCCTAACCCAAAAACTGACTCCACAACTATCTCGTTCATGCCACCAATAATGTTCACGCTAACCTAGCATGTTTAGGTTCGCGAATAATAACACCTAGGAATTATGTTCATATATAATTATATTGAATCTAAAGAATATATAACATCTTATACGAAGAAGCTGAAACTCCATCGGAAGGCCTTGACAAGGAGAAGTTCAAGGAGAGGTACAGGAAGACGTACCAGTCATACGTACGCTGCTCTGCTTCAATGACTGAGCATATTGAAGCAATGAAGGCACACACGATGGAACCCAAGCCATCACCTTTAGCAATGAACTCAGCGGAAGAACAGCACCTAATGATCCGTCTGCCACCTAACGATACGGACATTTTCCATGGGGACTATGTCACATGGCTCACGGTCAGAGATCTGTTTTCGGCACTCTTCATAAAAAACTCTCGCATAAGTAACGTGGAAAAACTTTTCCACTTACTTCAAAAAACCCGCGGTGAAGTTCGAGAAATAGTTAAAAATGCCCCTTTAACTCATGAGAGATTTTTTATGGCATGGTCAAATCTCATCGACCAATATGAGAATAAGCGAATGCAAATAAATGCTCAATTGAAAACGCTACTCAATTTGCCACAGATCGCGACAGAGACAGGAAGCTCAATTAAAAAGCTGCAGAGAACAATAAATAACTCTGTCTTCACCCTTCAAGCACTTGGTATAGATACAGATAGTTGGGATCCTATTTTAGTGTACCTCTGTTTAACCAAGTTGCCCAAAAATACATTAGAAGACTTTGAAAAGTCTTTAACAGATAAGTTCACAACCCCTGAGTGGAAAATTTTAGATAGTTATCTTACTCATAAGTTTAAAACCCTAGAATCTGTTGGCGATATAAAGGCTTTCTCTGCTAGCTCACTCCCAAGGCCAAGTCAACAGAATGCGCCTACTCATAATAGCCCCCACAGGTGGGGATAAAGAAGAGTAAATGCATATCACATGAATGTTGTTTCGAAACCTATTTCAAAATCAGCCCAACAATTTGTAGCCAAACAAATTAAAAAGAATCCTAAACCATCGATTTCCAGCACCCAATGCGAGTCTAATGGTGCTTTTTGCAGACTTTGCAATAGCAATCACCCTCTTCGTGAGTGCCCAAGCTTCATATCCATGAAAATAGACGAAAGGATAGCAACAGTGAAGCGTGTTGGATGCTGCTTAAATTGTCTAGCAGTTTCTCATGGCATTAAAGATTGGAAAAGTGAGCACAGCTGCAGAATATGCAAGAAGAGGCACCATTCCTCGTTGCATAAGACCACTTTTGTCATGAACCCTAGCACAAGTGCGCAAGCGCAAGAAGCGGCTCAACAAGCCAACTCTACCCGGCAGGCATTCACGACCCAAATACAGTCCACTGACCCTACCCACACCCAAGAGCTCGAGGCCCAAGTAGTGAATTCTCACTTTGCAGCCAGCAGAAAAGAAATCCTCCTGGGAACTGCAATGGTCAACGTGGAACAGGAAGGATCTATATTCGACGTACGCGCCCTCATTGACTCAGGATCGGAGTCGACATTTATAACGGACCAGCTTAGAGAACGTATTGGCTTACCCACAAAACCTGCTGGCGCTCAAGTCACTGGGCTTAACCAGACAGTGTTAGCGAACCCGACAAAAGCCTGTAATATAATAAAACGGTCTTCTACAAACCCTCAATTTAAAGTCGAAACCCAGGCTTTAGTATTGAAAACCCTCACAAGCGATTTGCCCACACACTCGATAGATGCAAACCTTGTTGAAAACCTGGCTAACCTCCAATTGCCAGATACACAATTTTATGAATCTCGACCCGTAGATATCATAATTGGTTGTGATCTTTACCTGGAAATTATCTGCAGTGGTTTCAAGCGTAACATTTGTGGATCACTCTTGGCCTAAGAATCTGAATTTGGTTGGATTGTCTCAGGACCCCTTCCTCATGAACAGTCAACACCCAGTAATATTGTTGCATACTACAATAAAGTCGACCCAGATGACTTTTTGACTAAGTTCTGGGAAGTGGAAGAAGTTCCAAAAACATCTTCGCTCTCAGCTGACGATAAGCAATGCGAAAAATTCTTCAAATCCACAAGACGCCGTAACCCTAATGGGCGTTATGTTGTGAAATTACCCTTTAAGAACCCTTACTCATTGGAACTTGGCAACTCAAGGCCGATCGCAATGGCGCAGTATCTACGCAATGAGAAGTCATCACTCAAAAAGCCTGAACTCAAGGCAGAGTATGATCTAGTCATGTGCGAATACTTGCAACTCTGCAATATGAAAGCGACCCAATACGCACACTCTTTCTAAGATCGACCTATACACTATTATTTGCCACATCACGCAGTTATCAAACCCGATAGCTTAACAACTAAACTCAGAGTTGTATTTAACGCATCAAACCCTACAACTACCCGAAAAAGTGTAAATGATGTGCTCCACAATGGTCCAACACTCCAACTTGACTTAGTCTTGTTGATCATCAAGTGGAGGCTCTATGAGTTCGTTTTCAACGCTTACATCGAGAAAATGTATCGACAAATTGTGGTTGACCCGGAATACACACCCTATCAACGAATTTTATTCAGAAAATCCATTGAAGGACCCATTCAGGACTATGAGTTGCAAACAGTGACATTTGGTGTCAATTGTGCCCCATATTTTGTCATCAGAACACTACATCAATTGGCAGATGATGTGAGAGATACCCACCCTCATGCGTCAAATATATTACGCAATTCTATGTACGTGGATGATGTTCTGGCAGGAGCACATGAACTACACACAGCAAAAGCAGCTCGTGATGAACTCATAGGAGCACTAGAATCAGCTGTATCCACACTTAAAAAGTGGACTTCTAATATGTCACAAATATTACACGATCTACCCAAAGATCATTTGCTGACAACTGATTTAATCAATCTGTCGGACCCAAGTGGAGGCAATACCAAAACCCTAAGTAATCGCTGGAACGCACGAAAAGACTCGTTCTTTTATCTCGTTCCACCCGTTGAACACAAACCCGTTCATACAAAACGTGAAGTTTTATCATCAATAGCCAAGTTGTTTGACCCTGCTGGCTGGTTAGCGTCAATTGTGATAACTGCTAAAATTATTATGCAACAAACTGAGTGGGACGAGACCCTTAAACCCTTAACTCAACACAGATGGCAAACATTGTGATGGACCCATTTCACACCCCAAGCAACCGTTCAATTTCATGGATTTTCTGATGCCTCAGAAAAAGCATACGGTGCCGTGCTTTATTTGCGAGTATCAAATGCAAAGAGTGAAACCCACTCTAAGCTCCTAGTCGCTAAAACACGAGTGGCGCCGGTAAAGACAATATGTTAACCTAGACTTGAACTCTGCGGAGCTGTTTTACTGGCAAATTTAGTCGATGCAATCGTACCCCAACTTGATCTGAAGCAATACCAATTGTATCATTGGACGGACTCTACCATCGTTCTGGCCTGGCTTAAAAGGCAACCCTGTTCCTAGAACACATTTGTGGTCAATCGTGTCTCAACGATCATTGAAAAAATTGGAACCGACAACTGGAGCCACGTTGAATCTCACGACAACCCGGCAGATGTGGCCAGTCGAGGATGTTTTGCCATAGAACAAGAGATCATCATCTCTGGTGGCACGGTCAAAATTCGCTCAAACTTGAAAAAGAATTCTGGCCCGAGTCCAAAGATCCCGTCGACACTACCCTCGACTTAAAACCTAATAAATCGTTTGCCACAACAACATATTAATTAGGTTCTGCTCGCTGCTAAGAGCTTTACGAGTCATTGCATATGTGTATCGCTTTTACACCAACCCTTCACCCTCACGTCGTGTACAAAGGAGTCACACGACGTTGGATATAACATCCCACGAAGTAAAAATGGTTAGAAAAAAGCTCATCATATTAAGCCAAATAAATGGATTCGCAGTAGAATATGCATCATTATTAAGCAAACAGCCTATTTCGACAAAAAGCTCGATCTTAATCCTCACACCCTTTCTGGACTCAAAAGGCATAATGCGAGCAAACGGACGCTTAGTCAAGTCGCCAGCACTAACTTACAACGAACGGCACCCAATTTTATTGCCATACCACAGTCGATTAGCCTTTCTGTTGACTCAGATGACCTATTTGATCACCCTACACAATGGTAACCAATTATTATTACGCCTGCTGCCTGCGGAGTTTTGGGTGCCAAGGTTAAAAGCTCTAATTAAAACTAATATGCATAACTGCAAGATTTGTGTGATACACAAGAAAAAACAGCAGACCCAAATCATGGCTGCACTACCACCTAAACGCACTTTGCTTACCCGCTCATTCACAAATACAGGTGTCGATTTCGCTGGACTCGTAGAAATCAAAAACTACACTGGGCGAGCCTGCTTAATAACGAAAGGCTATATTTGCGTTTTTATTTGCTTTGCAACGAAAACAATGCATATCGAAGCGACAAGTGATTTCCCTACCCAAGCGTTTTTAGCAGCTTTCTCCCGATTCTTTTCGAGGCGCGGATGCCCCGCCGCTCTTTACCCCGACAACGGAACTAGTCTCGTTGGAGCAGCGCAAATGCTGAAGATCGGCGAGAATTCATGAAGGCACTCCAGACCCAAGATGTAACCTGGCATTTTACACCCCCTGGCGCTCCGCACATGGGCGGACGTGTAAAAAGTTGTAAAGCACATTTAAAAAAGGCATACGCAAATCAAAGGTTCACTTTCGAAGAATTTTCAACCCTGCTCGCTCGAGTCGAAAGTTGCCTTAACTCAAGACCTCTAAGTTCTTCTAGTGAGAACCCACATGATTAAGCACCTTTAACCCCAGGACACCTTTTAATTGGTACCCCGTTACTCACCCCAGCTGAACCCGATTTAAGTAACTCTACTCCTAACGTAATAAACCTTTGGCAAAAATTAAAAATATTGAATCACAATTTCTGCAGAAGATGGAAAGATGAATATCTAAAAGAACTCCATAAGAAGTATAAATGGAAACACCCTCAAACCCCTATCAATGTTGATGATTTCGTGGTCATTCGATACGAAAATTTGCCACCAAACGAATGGAGCTTAGGTAGAATCGCGAAGGTTTACTTAGGCTCAGACTCGAGAGCTCATGTTGTCGACATTCGCACGGCAAAAGGCGTCACTATCAGACCCATAACGAAGGTGGTGATTCTACCCTCTTAGTGAAATCTACTCTACTCTAAAATACCCTACTCTACTCTACTCTACTCTACCCTATTCTACTCTAATATACCCCACTCTACTATACTCTAATATACTCTACCATACTGTACCCCACTCAAATGCATATATTTTACAGTTATTATGGCACCCAACAACATCAACAAGCGCTGCGCAAATAAGCAGTGCAACAACAAGCTTTGCAACTCCAACAAACACAACAGCAATCCCAATAAGAAGCGAGCGAGCAACAACAATAGATGCAGCAGCAACTCGATAAACGCGTTAAACGCGCGTAAACAAGGTCGTTAAGACGCAACACGGCCAAGACCGATGATCGCGCTAGCTACACCCACCCACCGGCTTGTGGTCTTTGCAACCAGGACCATCGGTTGATGCTTTGCCCAAAATTCCGCAACATGAACTTGACGGAGAAGTATGATGCAGTGGCCAGGTTGAATTACTGCGAGAATTGTCTCGCGCGGTCACATCGGTCGAATGATTGCACCAGTCGTCATAACTGTGCCATTTGCCAAGCTAAGCATCACACGAGCTTACATGCACCCACGATTGCGGCAAATAGAGTGCAGCCGTAATGAACGTGCTACGTGCTCTAAATACTCTGGAGCCATTAAAAAAAAGAGGTGATGATTCCAACGGTGATGCTTAAGCTACATCACGGCGACGACTGGCACTACATTAGGACGCTTGTAAATCCATCTCGCACGATGAGTATTATCGCTTGGGACCTACTCAAATAACAAAGGGCAGCCAAAGCTGGTGTCAATTCGTCGTTCACGTCAAGAACACCCATGTGTTATTCGAAAAATGGGCGTGGCAATATTAGAAAACGTGGCAATATTAGAAAACAGTGTATCTTGAATAAGTTTGAGACTAGAGTACTGCAATGTAGTATAGAGGTAAGCATTATTATTACAAATTAAGGTCAAGAAAATGGGCTTTATTCGAAAAATGGGCGTGGCAATAGTAGAAAAACACTATCTCAAATAATATTGACACTAGGGTACTGCAATTTAGTGTAGGGGTAGACGCAGTTCTTACAAATAACGGTCAATAAAATGGGCAATATTAGACAAAGAGTATCTCTGATGATATTGATACTATGGTACTGCAATTTAGTATAGGGATAGGCCTTACTATTAAAAATGACGGTCAAGAAAGTGGGCGGTATTCGACAATTGGGCGTGGCAATATTAGAAAAACAGTGTATCTCGAATAACATTGACACCAGGGCACTGAAATTTATTGTAAAACAGAGGTAGGCAGAATTATTAACTATTACGGTCAATAAAGTAGGCGTTATTCGACAAAAGGGCGTGGCAATACTAGAAAAACATCTCAATTAACATTGGCGCTGAGGTACTGAAATGAGGTACAGGGGTAGGCACAGTTATTACAAATAACGGTCAAAAAAGTGGGCGCTTATTAAACAAAGAGGCGTGGCATTATTAGAAAAACACTATATCTCGAATAATATTAACACTAGGGTAATAAAATTCGTTTCAAGAATGGGTATAATTATTTCAAAACACGTGACATCTAATTTAAATTTAAGAGACAGATATTTGATATAACCAACAAAACAATTGTATTTATGTAGTTTATACACTTTTTTCCAAAATTTATCGTATTCTCTAAAAAGGAAGAAATAAAAACTTTAAAAAAAACCGACTACAAAATCAATACATGGTAAAAGTAACTTTAAAATAACTTTTCCTTTTAATTTCTTCGTCATATTTGATAATTTATTTAAACATATTATTACATTGGAAATCTTATTATATTAATTTTTTTTTCTAATTTGTTTTATTATCATAAATATATTAATTTCTTTATGAATACAAAAGCTTTGAAGTTGGCGCTTTTAATTAAAAGTCTGATTATATTAGCGTCGACCTTAACAGCTTTTGTATTCATCAAGAAATTAATATACAGTGGCGGACAAAAGTAGATACATAATTGAACATTTTTGGTAAATTAGTTATAACTTTTTTTGTATTGGAGATAATCAAGTAATTAGTTTTACATTGTATACTTTAGATTCTTTTCTCAAATTTATATTTAAAAACCAGTGCTTATTCAAATAAAAATAAATTAAAAATTCAAATCTCTTCGTAAACCGCATTTATCCAGTTTTGTCCATTCTTAGTTTCGTTGTTTACAATGGGATTTACCGTTGCAATTGCGAAATATAGCAGTTAAATGAAAGATATGTCACCGGACAGTAAATTCAGTAAGAAAACGTCGAAATTTTACCGAACCTATTAGTCGTGGTGGTCGGCCAAGATTGTTGTCTGATGGTGATGCTCGTTTGGTGGAACGATTATTGATGACTAGGACACCTTAACACCTAAAATTGCTGTAGAGGCATTGAACAAAGATGTAAGTGAACGCACAGTAAGGAGAGCTTTGCGTAGGATTGGATTGGATCTGCAGTTAAAAAAAAAAAGCAGCCCAATCTGACAAGAATGTAAAAGCCAGGCTTAAATTTTGCAAAGATCACAAAAGCTGGACTATTGAAGACTGGAAAAGAGTAATTTGGTCAGATGAGACCAAAATTAAACGATTTCAGTCGGATAGTAAGGAGTACTATTGGCACCGATCCGATGAGACGGTTCAAAGGCACCAAGTTAAACAAACTGTGAAGCACGGCGGTGGGCATTTAATGGTGTGGGGCTGCTTCACATAGTGGAACCTTGGCCCATTGATAAAGATCGATGGAATTATGAAAAAGGAAGATTACCTTAGCATTTTCAGTGACAATTTACCCGACGTTGTCGATTTTTAATTCAGTTTAAAACGCTTTCCAAATTTTTTTTTCCAGAATAATTTCATTGCTTTGATATTGATATTTTAACGGATACAAAATTGTATGGATCAAACAAACTCAACCCTATCATGAATGATTTTTCACGCGAATCGGAAAAGGGAATTTCCGTTTTAAAGATAGCAGATTAAGACATCATATTTTTTGTTTTTAAACTCTTGAATATTGACGGGTGTCGAACAAATTTGCATTGAAAATTTCTTAAAAGTTCTGGAGCTTTATCTTAAAAACGGAAACTCTCTTTTCCGAATCCGAGTGAAAAATTATTCATGAAAGGACTGACTATGAATAAAGTAGACTATCTTAGGGCCACTTTTTCATTACAAGATTAAAGACTGGTTAAATTAAACGGAGTTTAATTCACCAAAATTGAACGGTTAAACTCAGTTTAGGCAAAAAAAAAATGAAAAACACTTCACACGATAGTTTAAGTCAAATTAACTTCTACAAATGCTAAAATGTTTGGTTTCAAAAACAAAATATTCAGAGGGAACCACCTAATGATTAAGAACTTTCCTTCAATAGCATTATTTTTCGATATAAGAAAATATTAGTTGTGTCCAACATTAATATAATTGCCTTAGCTAAAAAACTAACGTCTACATTAATATGCTTGTGACAAAATAGAATTGTGTGTTTCTATCCAATAAAAATATATTTGCATCACTGTTAAACTCAAAAGAACATAACTCCGCAAATTTAAAACAAACAGAACTCCTTTCTTTTATATGTTTCGCCTAGACATACATATATCTGTTTCTTTTGCACTTGCACGAAAAATAGCGGAAACCTTGTTGCTTTATGCGCTTGCTTTTAACAGTTGCCAAGTCTTGGCGTCATTTTAAGTTTCAAGCAGCCGCGCCAAACGTGTTGAAAAGTTTAGCTCTTGTGAAAAGTGTTTCTGAAAATGTTTGTTTAAGTTAAAAGTGTTTGTGTTTTCAAATTAATAAAATAAAAAACAAAGTAAAAGAAAAATAAGGCGGTTCAGCAGTAAAAATAGGTGAGTTTTCAAGCAACTTTGCTGATAAAGCGGTGTGTGTTTATAAAGTGTGCTTATAAAAATTATTGTAATGTTGGATAAACATAATATGTTTACTTCTTAACATAATTAAATCCGAGATAAACTTATTTACTGTTTTTTAAACATATTGTGTTTGTTTCAAACCAACAATTTCTTATAAGCAAATATTTTGTAATCACAGTGAAAAACTTTTGGCATTTCTTTTGCTAAAATATGTTTCCAAGTAAATATAGAGTAATCATCGTTAAATATATTATTTTGTTCTTAATAATCTTTTTGAAAATAATTGGTTGACTGCAATTAAATTATATATTCTCCAATTAATATATATTTGCCCGTGAATATTTAATGTTATTCTTGACTAAATTATATTTCCAAGCAAACAAATATTAATAGACTTAAAGTGTTCTCAGTTCATTTATAATTACAATATATTTATATGAAAACATATTTTCCTTAAAACAAATTATATTGTTTTTAAATTCAAACAACAATTGTTAATGTACAATTAAGTAATGCTAAGATGCAGATATATATATATAAGGAAAAATTGCATTGATTAATCATATTATATGTGGAACCAATTATGATTACTTGTTTCCAAGAAACATGCAGAAACATATTATACTTCCTGCAAATTATGTTTGGGAAGGCCTATTATATTTCAGCGTGTAGTTAAACCGAGTTTAAACATTAAATTTTGGCGAATTAAACTCGGTTTAATTTGATAAAAGTTTAAACTCGTAGTGAAAAACTGGCCCTTAAGAAAATTGCCGTCAACTTAGGTTTAGATTAATTTAACTTTTATTGTATTATCCATACCTTCTACAATTTTAAACTACAATAAACTTTTTACTTGAAAAAAATAAACTAAATCTCCAAAAATGTAAATTGCACCACTTATGAATTTTTGGAGATTTTTTGAAATTTTGTCCTCGGGTGGCTATTTTGGGTTTGGCGATTCAATTTTTGAGATTTTGAATTTTGATATTTTGTGCTCTGGAGATTTTAGCTATGGATATTTTGACTTGGAGATTTTGATTTGGATTTTTTGTCGTGGATATTTCGTACCCAACCCATTTACTTTTACCATAAACATTACCTTTACACATTACATTACCTTTTAAAATATTTTTCAAAATGTGTATTTGAAGTTAATAAAGCTAATAGTGAAAAATTGAACGACGATCGCAAGTCGTTTAGAAGTTATAGGGGTCCAAACATGTATAATAAGGCCTAAAAATCCTTTTATTTTCCTACAAAACTAAACATAAGAAAGGGTATGCTATTACCTATTCAGTGAGCTATTAACTATTAAGTTCCATGCATTATTTCGAAAATATAACTATTTTTGCCCTTAGAAAATTTTACGTGCAATTTTTTTTGTGCTCAATTTTGTAATTTATTAAATTTTTTTTTCAATTACACAAACAAAAACATGTCTTTAAAAATAAAAAAGTTGGCTGCACTAAAAAAATTATTCTTATTAGAAAATAATGATATTCAATGCCATTACATTAAGTACAATTAGAACAGTTTTTTAATACAGCCAACTTTTTTACTTTTAGAGATATGTCTTTGGTGTCATCGAAAAAAAAAATTGAATAAATCACAAAATTGATCATACAAAAGTTGAAATTTAGTAGCGATTGATTCCATTTTCACACGAGCACAGCCCGGTAACAAATGCTATCAAAATGAGATTTTTGTAAGTTATTTTTCTGCTAGAAACAATAATGTGAACAAAGTTTTGAAATACTAATTAACCCTTTACTCCTAAGAATGTGAAATTAGACTTCCCCTCCCCCCCTCTTATACGATTTTTTAACCGTTTGCCCAAGAGAATAGTTGCACTCAGTTGCGGGACACCCTGTATAAATATATTGTATTTACATGTATACATACATGTTGTATATATTTTATTGGTGATATAGGCCTACAGGGGAACCGAACACCAAAAAAAATCGGTAACGCGCCACAATGCATACCTCAAAGGTGGCATGGAAATGCATATTTTTTTAATGTTTACAGATTAAAAAAGTTTTTAGAATAATGTTGATGTCAGTATTTGTTTTATTTTCGTTTTATTGTTTGATAAACGCAGCTTATTGTTAGCGAGCTGTGACCCGCGGCTTTGTAAGTATTGATTATAAGTATCAGACCTAATAATCTCTTATTTGAGTTTCCCGTCTAAATGCGTTCAAAAGCAAGCATTCGAATTTAGCATTCAAAATTTTAATGCATTTTAAAAGACAATTTTGTGGTTAGAGGTAGAAAATTTTTTAAAGTGATTAATAAAAATTTGGGGTTTTTTTTCTCTATAGGCAACAGACTGAGCGTTAGGTGTACGGAACAATTTTTTTTTCAAAAAGTGCATGGGCCTCGATTGTTCCTTAATATATAAAAAGCAAATTGTGACAAATTTATCAGGACTTTTTAAATGGCACGGAAAATTTTGCGTTTTACTTGCGTCGTAATTTCTGGCACCAACAAGTAATAAAAAAGCATTCATTTTTTTATATTTATATATCGCACACTAAATACAAAACAGTCACAGCTCAATATTTTTAAATTTCTAGGTGAAGAAGAAAACAATTTTATTTTTGAAGGAACTCCATACAAAGCAATAAGACGAAACTTTCTTAAACTATAGAGAAAAAATATGAGTACAAAATGTATTTGATGTGTTACAGTGGAAGTATATGATCACTACGAATAGTTTTACATTAAAAAGTAAAAATTTGTTAATTTTTAAGTTGTGACTATTTTGTATTTAGTGTGCGATATAGGTACATATACAATTATTATATGATTAAAATAATTTAAATTTTAATTTAAATTTTATTTTTTTCTAATTTTTATTTTAAATTTTGGATTAATTTTTATAAATGTATGTATAGGTACATATAGAATTATTTTATGATGAAAATTGTAAACTGCTTTTGTTTTTAAGAATTTTCATACCGCTGGTGTAGAAGCATGCTTCGACTCATCACAAACGCTCTGAGATATTCTTTACTCCCAGACGTTGTAAGACAAGGATACAGTGGAGCTGTATGTCGCAGTTGAAGACAGTGCCAACGCGCTCCTGTCCAGTGCCCGAAAGCAGTCAATTAGTCCTGACCAGCTGGCATGAAAATCAGGAACATGTTTGGAAAAGAATAAATATTTTTATAATAAATATCTATAAAAAAAGTTTCAACATTAAAGCTAAGTTTGTTTACTGTTATTTTAAACATTTATGTTGAAATTTCCATATCTATATAATAATTAATTAATTTATTTATTTGTTGTATTGTAAAAATGGCACGCAAGAAAGAAAACAGATTTGTATAATATAAGTAAATTTTCAAATCAACTCATTGTTAGCTGCAACGTAAAAACTTTTTGCAATCATTTTGTACCTGTCCAAAATCAAATTCTGTTAACACAATTTTTCAGTGCAATAAAAACAATTTGATTTTAAAATGAGCAATTTTATTTAAATTTATTTAAAAAAATTACTTATCAGATTGGTATCAATTAACTATTAAAATACATTTTTTTTATGTTATCTTATATTTCTTAAAAAGACAATAAAAATTTAAATGCAAAATCTTTATTGTAAAACATAAATTTATTCTAAATAACAGTTTAAAAGACTAACTAGCTTGAAAAATCCAAAAACTTTTGTCTAGTGCATTAACCGTTTGCTTAGGTAGGAAAAGGAAAAAAGTGGCAGTAATGAATTTTTTATGTCAAATTATAGCTATTAAGAATACTTTTTTGATGGTGTGTAATTATGTTTACTCCTTTATGTAGAAATTTAAAAATAATTTATAAAATGTAATGATTTATTGATTTGTTCAATTTTCTTATGATGCTATGATTGGAAAATATGATCTAATTCTTAAAATTTTTTCAAACAAGTTGAGAGTTATAGGGGTAAAATCGCGTAAAAGCAAAATATGACTTTTTTTAAAACCGATTTCTTAGCTGAATAATTTTTTAGAAAAATTATTAAACAGTAATTTTTTAGGGAAATCTTTATACTATGTAGTCGTGGATTCATATTTGAAATTTTTTTAAAAAAAAATTAATTTTTTTAATTTTTTTGGTATAAGAAATAATAAATTTTAAAAGAATCATTCATTACCCCTAGAGGCCAGTGCTTAAAATGTTTTTAAAAATATTTAAAAAAAAAAATTGTAAAAAATCATATTTTGGTTTTAGATGATTTTAAAGATCTCAATTCGAAAACTGGACTTCATACAGGGCCAAATTTTTGTTCACAAGATGGAGAGATAAAAAGTCTATCATACCAGAAAAGTAACAAAATCAAATGGCCAAAATGTTAGTTGTACGCATCCCGTAAAATAACCCAAATTGTTTTTAATTTCGTGGAAATGCATATTCTAATTTTATAACAAACAAAAAACGAATATTTTCTCAAAAGCTTGAGGTCTTATAAGCTTGGTTTAAATTTTTAGTGTTCTGCAATAGTAAGCAATAGTAACTCTGCAATAATAGGGGAACAGGGGGGCGAACCTTCACATGGCAACGTGTCTGACCGCCTCAACCTGGCGAGGCCAAGATTATCCATGTCGAAATCGTCTCAAGTCCACTCAAACCACCAAGTGGTGTTCCCTGGGCAACGGCAAACTGGCATCCGTCAGTTTGACGGCTAATTTGAGCGGCAGGTCGCTCCATAGACCTTAAACATGGAATGTGCGCAGGGTTTGGGTCCCGCCACATTACTACTGCCCAATGAAAACTAAACCAGCCTCGGATAAGAACCCCGCAAACGAAAAACGGACAATGATTTACGGATATGCACCTGAAATGTCTGGACCCTCTATAGGGAAGGTGCTGTTATCCATCTGGCGGAAGCCCTTAAAACAATAAAATCTGACATCACCGCTATCCAGGAAATGCGATGGAAAGGGCAAGGCTGCTTAAAACAAGCACACTGCGATATCTACCACAGCTGTCATGCGGAGAAGCGCGAATTCGGATGTGGATTCGTCGTTAGCCGGAAACTACGCCACCTTGTTTCCCGGTTCACACCAGTGAACGAAAGATTGGCCACGATCCGCATCAAGGCAAAATTTTTCTACATTAGCCTTATTTGCGCGCACGCCCCGACGGAGGAAAAGGACGAAGCCGTCAAGGATGCTTTCTACGCTAGTCTTGAGGACGTATACGACCACCTTCCGGTCCATGACGTGAAATAGTCCTCGGCGATTTTAATGCGAAAGTCGGAAGGGAAGGCATCTTTGGCCCCACTGTTCAACAACGGTCTAAGACTGATCGACTTCGCCGCGGCACGAAACATGGTAGTTAGTAGCACCAGATTTAAGCACCTCGACATCCACAAGGCCACCTGGCTGTCCCCGGATCAAAAAACGCGAAACCAAATTGATCATGTTGTAATCGACGGAAGGCATGCCTCTAGTGTTCTAGATGTACGTACATTTCGGGGAGTCAACATTGACTCCGACCATTGTCTTGTTGCAGCCAAGATCCGCATGCGATTATGCAATGCGAAGAACATACGCACAGGAATGCAACGAAAGCTAGATGTCGCTAAGCTGCAATTGCAACGGAATGCCGAAGCCTACTCCGCTCAACTCTCGGTTAAGCTCAACCAACCAACCTCTGGACCCGATGACGCCGGCAGACTTTGGGCGCATATATCCCACTCCATGCGCGCTGCCGCTGAAGAAATCATTAGTTTACGGCGGAACCAATGGTATGATCAGGAGTGTCGCATCGCGACAGCAGTAAAAAACGCCGCATATAGAAAAATGCTGCAATCAGCTGCAACGCGAGCCGTGCGAGAAAACTACCGCGAAAAGAGGAAGGAGGAGAGGCGCCTTTTCAGACGCATGAAAAGAGAGCAGAAAAAGCGTGAGCGTGAGGAACTAGAGGTATACCAGTGCAAGAAGGATGCACTGAAATTCTATCTACAGGTTAAGCGTCTTACCCAAGGTTTCAAGCCCGGACCATCCACTTGTAGAGACGAAAATGGAGATCTGAATACGGATACACAGTGTGTTTTGAGATTGTGGAGACGGCACTTCACCAATTTACTTACTGGCGACGATTCCACCAATGTCGCCAATGAAGAGCGCAGTTCAGTGCCACCAATCAACGATGACGGAGTGGAAGTACCACCACCTAGCCATGAAGAGGTTCGAGCTGCTATCCAATTACTCAAAAACAATAAAGCAGCGGGTGCTGACGGCCTGTCAGCTGAATAGTTTTAAACCGGCGGCGATGAATTGATAAGGCGCATGCATCAACTCATCAGCAAAATATGGCTAGCAGAAAGCATGCCCGACGATTGGAACCTCAGCGTAATGTGCCCTATACTTAAGATAGGAGACCCAACAATCTGCGCAAGTTATAGAGGTATCAGTTTTATTTCCATCACATATAAAGTTCTCTCAAGCGTACTGTGTGAAAGATTAAAGACGATTACAAAAACTCTAATTGGACCTTATCAGTGTGGCTTTCGACCTGGAAAGTCCACCATAGACCAGATTTTCACGCTACGATAAATTCTGGACAAAACCCACGAAAATCAAATTGACACACACCATCTCTTTGTCGATTTTAAAGTTGCGTCCGATAGCCCGAGAAGGGATTGCCTATACGGAACAATGTCTGAGTTCGGTATACCTGCAAAGTTGATTATACTTTGCAGAATGACGTTGAGCAACACACGCAGCTCCGTCAAGGTAGGAAATGACCTCTCCGAAACCTTCAATACCGAAAGAGGTTTCAGGCAAGGCGATAGACTGTCTTGCGATCTCTTCAACATCATCATGGAGGGGAGCGTATGAAAGGCCGGTGTGCATCGTAATGGCACCATTTTCTATAAAGGTGTCCAGCTCCTTGCGTACGCTGATGATATTGATATTGTTGGCAGAACCAAGAGAGATGTTACCGCTGCTTTCGCCGCTATCGAAAAGGAATCAGCCAAGTGGGTTTGACGATAAATGAGGGTAAAACAAAGTATATGCTGTCTACAAACAAGGTAGCGCGGCGGTTAGACTCCCACGCTTCATCCGGCAGCTATAACTTTGAAGTAGTCAAGGAGTTCGTTTACCTTGGCACCGCCATTGATACCAATAACGAAATCAGCCTGGAGATAAAGCGAAGAACAATAATTGCTAATAGGTGCTACTACGGGCTCAGTAAGTAGTTAAGTTCCACAGCCTTCTCTCGATCGACAAAACTTACACTCTACAAGACGCTCGTTCTACCTGTGATGCTTTATGGCGCTGAGGAATGGGTAGTTCGCAAACTGACGCAGCCGCTCTGGGGGCGTTCGAGAAAAAAGTTCTTCACAAAATCTTTGGTCCTGTTCGAGTCGGCGATGACTATCGCTTCTGAATGATCCACGAGCTGTATGAGCTCTACGAAGACATTGACGTAGTTCGGCGTATAGCTGTGCAGCGACTACGCTGGCTGGGTCATGTCCATCGTATGGACGACGAAGCTCCAGCGAAAAAGGTGATCGAGGCGAGGGTCGCTGGTCAACGACGACGAGGGAGACCATGCCTCCGATGGATGGACCAGGCAGAGGAAGCCCTAACCGCACTTGGTGTATCCAAGTGGAGAAGGCGCCCGCAAATCAGAGGCGCCTGGCGAGAGCTGATGAGGTCGGCCGAAACCCGGACACCGGTTGTAACGGCCACCTAACTAAGTAAGTAAGTTCTGCAATAGTTTTTAATTGTTTTAATTGAATCTGTTTATCTCCCAGTAAACGTTAGTCCTACTGTGATAAGGCCTTAGTGCCCTGACTGTAGTTGCGACGAATACCTAAAGACAGACAGATCCTTAGTTTGAGATTCAGTTAATTTTTTTTTTAACTAAACCCGCAGGGGCACCTTTTTTTTGGGAAAAAATGATGACGGGATTAACGCACCCTCGTAACCCAGTGAATCCTGCACGCGTCTGTACCCACAGTGGGCGGCGTGCCGGTCAACGTCTGTACCCAGATTGGGCGGCTATACTACACGCCGTATGGTGAACCTTAAAAGCCTGAGTCTCTTAGCGAATATCATATCAAGTAAATTGTTTCGTCTCGGGAAAAGCCGCCATATAACTTAATATGCCTGGCTTACCCAGCTTATGGAAAAGGAAATGGGTAGCTTATTTAAAAAAAAAAACAGCCTAGAATCGGATTGAGAAAAAGAAGCTTTAGTTATGTAAAAATTCTCCGCCTCGGGAAGGGCGGAGCATTTCTAATTACCCAGCGTATGGGGAAGAAAGAGAATGGCTAGCTAATTTTGTAAAAAAACCCCTGACTCGGAGGGTGCGAATGCGGCACCGAAGGAAAATACCTCATCTTATCGAAAAGAAAAATAGCAAAGTTTATATTTTGAAGAAAAAAAGAACGGCTTGAGATTGCTTAGGTTGGTTTCGTCTCACACCACTATTCAAACATCAGATTATTTAACAGTTAGTTTTGGAATTATTTCAGTGTTCTAGATCTTCTTATTATTCCTATGTTGTCCACGTATAAAAAGATAAAGCTCATTTAAAAATTTTTTTTAGTATCTAGTGTTAGAACAGTTTCACAATAATTATACAGTCAGGCTATCTTTATATATGCATGATCTTTTTCAGTTATTACAAGCAGGACCCATTGGTCCGAGGCTTCACCACGGACGTTCCAGCAACCATACTCTTTTTTATTTGTCGGTGGTGAAAGGGGGTGTGGCAAACATTTTCCCCCCGTAAACCATCTCATGCTCGAAAACAATCTACTGCTAAAATTACAGCGCAATCGCCCCAGAAGATTTGGAGGCTTATTGATTTTTTAAAAGTGGGCGTAATTATAGTGCCACCACGCCCATTTTTAGTACAGTTGCCAACGGTGAGCATACAACCTTAATTGCCAAATTTCCGTCTTATACGACCAAAACCGTCTGAAATATAGCATTTTCATTGATTTGTGGGCGGTTAAAGAGGGCGTGGCAAACCAGTTTTGGTATAATTGCCGAAAGTAACCATACAAACTAAATTACCAAATTTTAGCTTCAAACAATCGAAACAGTCTGAGTATTGCATTTTTATTGATTTTTGGCCGGTAAAAGGGGGTGTGGTTAAAACTAAGTATGCAAAAACCTAATCTAGGACACAAGTACTACACGTTTTAAGTTTGAGCGAAGTTCGTGCAGCCGTTTAGATTTGTATAATTAACAAACAAACAAACAAATAAACAAAAAGAAAATCATTTCTATTAATATAGATTATCTTATCCTTATTGTTTGACTATTGGGCTTATTTGAAGCTTAGAGTTTTTTCGAGACGGCACCTGCCCAGAAGTTGCTCTAAAAAGGCAGCAATGGAAGAATCAAGAAGTACAATTTTTTTGCCTTAATATCAACACCTTAGTCTTTTATTATTATATGCTTTATATTTATAAGGGCTGTCCAGATTTTGGTCTTAATTATATTCCAGGAATACTTAGTCCGCCCACACCATTATTTTGATTTTTTTAAAATTATAAAGACTTTATTAAAATTATGTTTTTAAATTTTCTTTTATATTGTCCTTTATACCATATATATTAACCTTTTTTTGCCAGGTGTATTTATCTCTGTCCAGACCAGGGCATTTCCAATTTTAATATAACATTGGTTGTTCGCTTTGCTTTTCAAAGAAAAATATTGCTGGAAAATTTCTTTTGGCCTCTAGGCGGCTTGATTACTTTTTCACTTCTTTAACCCTCCACTGCCCAATTTTTCGTTTTGAAGGTCTGTTTGTTGTCGGAATATATCGAGAGTTTGTTGATAAATTGACGTTCTTTAGGACATGGTGAGCACTAGGCAGCAAAGTCAAGCGGCAGAAAACATGGAAACCAACTAACTAAAAAAAAAAAAACGAAATGGCCACTTCAGCCCTTACAAGGACTTTGACCGAGCTTCTTATGATCAACTGTGTTGTGTGTGTGTTGTCAAATGTTTGAACACAAATGATCGAGAACTGGACCTGGTTCTCAAGAAGCTTTTCATGGCAGTTTTTTTACTCTCTGAGGTTTGCCATTGTCTGCAGATTCAATTGAAAAACTTTCTGTGCCAGATGGGGGATTTAAACCTGGATTCTCTGGCGTATGAGCCACACACTCTACCCACTACGCCATGGCCGCGGTAACTGGCAGTCCAATATTAACAATTAAAACAATCACCGATGAATCACCGAATTACCGATGATGACCGAGTGCACCACTGCCAGATCCTAGATGTACCTCGGACGAGCTTAACTTTTCAAACAAAAGCAGTATTTCGCCTCCGGAATAAAGAAGCCTTACAGTACTAAACATGCGAAGGCAATTCCAACAAAACCAAAGCGGACATCAAGGATACATTAGAGAAAAGTCACCTGGAAGAGCGCAGGGAGCACACTCGGCGGAAAACGCAGGTATCAACATACGGGACTACGTGAAGTCGACAATTGGATTAGCTCAAGTGGATCTGATGTCTGGAGTAGAAGAACGGTTGCGAGTTCTAGTACCGCAATTAATAGCTGAGAGCTTAGGATCTATGACGCCTCAAAACTCAGAGAGTAGACCGCTAAGGTCAAATCAAACCTTGTAAATGCACAACCACCACCTCCTCCTTTGATAAACTCACAGCAAACCCTCGTTATTTCTCCCAGCCATCTCTGGATGTATCTCAACGACCGCCGCATCGGCGGCAACCACCAATTAGACAGCCGCCAGTCTTCGCTCAAACTACCTCTAATCTGACAACCCGGACCATCTGTTCAGTATCCAAACGACTTCGCATACTCACAACAGGTACAAATGCCTGGTGTTCAATATCAACAACCAGAGCGAGAGCGAAAAATTAATATGGACAAATGGGGTTTCAAGTTCGACGGGACGGCAAAGTCCGTTAGCGTGGATGAATTTGTCTTCCAGGTCGAGACATTGAGCGATGACTACAAAAACCCTTGGCCAGAGGTGATTAGGAATTTTCACAGTTTACTTTCAGGAAACGCCGCACAATCGTTCTGGGGATTTCGGCAGTTAAATCGAATACCAAGCTGGTATGCACTGGGGGAAGCTTTAGTAGCGCAATTTAAGAGTCACGAAAGCGATTTTGAAATACAACGACAAATAATGGGCCAACGTCAGCAGCGAGAGGAATCTTTTAATGACTACTATCCAGCGCCCACTGGCAGAGCGGCACTTGATCGATATCATGAGGAGTAATCTGCGAAGGGAAATGTCACAATTGTTATTCGCAATGCGCATTGAAAGGCTCACGGAATTTTGCAAAGCGTGCAAAAAGGCCAAGGTTCATTTAAATTATCAACGACTAGCTTACCAACATCCACAACGTCAACACGTGCCACGCGCTACGCAAGTGCATGAATTGGACATAGAACAGGATTTTCTGAATTTTGATATCGATGCTATCACACCGAATCGAGTCATCCAGTGTTGGAACTACAAACAGGCGGGTCACAATTTCGTAGAATGTACCGCTGCTAGACGGATTTTGTGTTTCAAATACGAAACTGAAGGCGTAGTCACTCCTAAGTGCCCAAAATGTCAGGAATAAATTAATCTGCCTACCAGGGAAGTTCAGTACTCGTCTCGCTTGACTCAAACACAAACGTTTGACAGTTCCAACTGACAAACCGTGGACCAATAGACACAGACGAATATTATAGTTTTAGCATCTAATAAAAATACCATCTTAGATTCATCGGAGAAGAAAATTGACCGTTCGACCGTTTCATGTAAGGTTATATTAATTTGAAGTAGTTAGAGAAAAAATTTTTCTGAGAAGCCAACTAGAATTGAAAAGGTTAGGTTTAGATACGGTATTAGAAAAAAACATTATAAGGAAGTATCGGCGTCAGAACTGTATGAGGGCGAAGATAGCAGGTTTTACACCAAAATTGAGATTAATGGTCACAGTATTGAGGGATTGTTGGATAGTGGTGCCACGGTATCTTGCTTAGGAAAAAACAGTGTTGGCTTCGTAGAGAAAAGCAACCTGCCTATCTTCAGATTTAAATCGTTTGTTAAAAGTGCCGATGGACGCCAAAATCGGTGGAGTGAAAGCTAAAATCAAGTTCGATAATAAAGAGCAGGAAATCGTTTAATAAAGAGCAGGAAAAGACGCTTATCCACTTTCGCACATAGAGGAATTGCACAGTCGTTTGGGTGACGCACACATTATTTCAAGTGTGGGCCTGAAAGACGCCTTTTGGCAGATACCACTTGCTATTAGTAGTAGGGAAAAAACAGCATTTACAATGCCAGGTCGTTCGCTTTGTCAATTCACCGTTATGCCTTTTGGGCTATGTAACGCAGCCCAAAGGTTGTGACGATTGATGGACAAGGTAGTTCCAGCCAATCTTCGTAAAAGCGTGTTCATATACTAAGATGATCTTCTTGTTGTTCTTCTGATTTCGACAGCAATCTCGTCAGTCAATCTAACAATAAATGTAGCAAAGTCCAAATTTTGTTGTAGTGAGTTAGGACACTTGCGATATATAGTAGGCGAGGGTAAATAGCGACCAGACCGGACAAAGTTCAGGCCATTAATACATTTTCTTACCCAAAAACATCCAAACAGGTACGGAGTTTCATGGGAACCACCGGGTGGTACCGTCGCTTTATCCGAGATTATGCTACCTAAAAGAGCAAAAACCTTTGATTTTAGTGACGACGCTAAGCGCGCTTTTGATAAGTTAAAAGCAGCTCTTATTTCGAGTCCAGTTCTAGTACACCCTGATTTTTCTAAACATTTTTATGTCCAAACTGATGGTTACAATGTGGGGATTGGCGGCGTGTTGTTTCAAACAGACGAGGAGGGCAGTGAACATCCGGTCGCTTACTACTCGAAAAATGTTTGATTTTTGAAAAGTTTTTGATTTCTGAAGTATTTCATAAATTTGGTACGCCTGAGGTGGTGATGTCCGATAATGGTGTTTAATTCCTCAGCAAAGAATTTGCTGAAATGATGGAGACGTTCGGGGTTAAACACGTTCGTACCGCAAATTATGCTCCACAAGCAAACGCTTCGGAGAGTGTTAATCAGTTCATCCTAGCCGCTATTCGATCGTACTAATATCAGGATCAAACTAATTAGGACAAACATTTGTCTGATATAGAATGTGCGTTGCGTTTCTCGGTGCATTCCTCGATAGGAATGACACCATATTTTGCGCTGTTTGGACACAATGTGATCACGTACTCTAGTACATACAAAGTAGCAAGGAAAATAGGCCTTTTCAATGATCCCGAAACTATTGTGATACCAAAACCAGTCCGACAAGACTTAATTCGTAATTAAATCCGCAAACAACTCCAACTTAGAAACAAAACGTCAAAAGATATAATATCAGATGTCGAAAAATGAAATTTGTGCCTGGCCAAGAGGTGTATCGACGAAATTTCCAATTAAATGATTTTTCAAAACAAATCAGTGCCAAGCTTTCAAAACGCTTCTTAAAATGCAGGATTGTTAAAGCGGTCGGAAACAGTCTGCATGAGTTAGAAGACCTAAGTGGAAAATCATTGGGCATTTTTCAAGGAAAAGACTTAAAGCAATGAGTTTAGGCTCGTAGTTAAATCGGTTTTTCTTGTTTCGGACGGAATTTTATCGTTTCTACTCCGTTTGATTTTTTTGGTTGTCTTTCTTTCGATCCACTGCCAATAGCAGTATTTGTGCTTAACGTTTCGAAGGAAAGGTCGAAGTCGGTTGGGTAAACTTTTTTTTTGTAATTTAGGGAAGTCGGTTGCGTATTTTTCAGGAGTAGGAAATTTGATTGTGTTTTTCTGGGAAGCTTTTCTTTTGAATGATATTTCAATTTTCCTCTTGTAACTCTTGAACCGAGCTGTTGATACTTAATTTAAATGCAAAGGATGAACCTGCATGCATCTATTTTTAGTTATCTTGAACTAGAATGCGGTATCTCACTTGGTATATTTATAAGTGCCATCCTTTCCCATTTATCTCTCAAGCTAAGAGGCTTTTCGAGAATCACTGGCTTTGTCAAGAGCACATACAAGGTACGTGCCGTAAAGTCGGTTACCATCTCTGTCGATTTCAATGATATAACATCCCTGAAACTGAAAGGTAATAGAATCAGTTCTTTCTTCACCATATCCCTGACATTTGACTCTGTTCAAGAGCAAGCGAAACGACTGGATCTGTTTCAACTCTTTTCGCCTTGTTCCTGAAAATCATACCGGACTCGTATGAGCCGTAATTCTGGTTGAGAGTAGAAAAAAAAAGATGGCGGTGTTTTTGATATTTTTGCGCACGGCACTAAAAACCATAAGTGTTAATGTGAGTGAGAGGGACAAGGCGAATGAGAGTAAAGGGACAACAAGTTGCCTACGTGACAAAACACACGCGGACTTATGGTTTGATTATGCAAACTTGACGTAACACAGGTTAACATGACGCAACGTACTATGGCTTTTTGTTGATTATGCTACCAACGTAGCAATCACAGCAAGTGTCAAATAATTCACTAGTTAGTTCAATTAGTTTTTCGTCGTCTACCATTCTAAGACATATTTACATTTTTTTTAAAAAATCATTAAATTAAAATACTTACATTTTGCTTCAATAAATAAACGCAAACAAGAAAATATTACTCAAAAATCAAGGTGTGATGCTAGCAACCTTACAAAAACCACACTGTATGCTGAAATGTCAGCCGACGTATCATAGAAATCAAAATTCAACAGACTTCTACGTCGCGTTACGTTTCGGCTAATTAGATACACAAAAACGCATTTGGTGGATTTCTTTGTGACAAAAGTACCGGCTGTGTTGCGTTGATCTATGTTTGGCTAATTAGGCCATTAGACAAAGGATACGGTGGTGGTTAAGCCGTTGGACAATGAAAAGTTTGTCATGTTACCGGGTATCACGACTATGCATGCCGTCAGTCCCAAATGACGGACAACATGCACCCCATCATTTGGCTCTGGCGGTGCTGGTACGCTGGCGTTAGCGCGGCTATGGCTCACCAGATGTGGGGTGGGATTCTTGCCGTCGCCAACTGACAGCCAGAAATAACCAGAAATAAAAAAAAACCGTACCAGTCTAATAAAAATCCAACCAACCCATACACCTTACCGTTTTGGGCTTCAACTCCTCGTTGCACACCTGTAAATAGAAAAAATGAACACAAACAAAACTTACTCGTATTTCGACGACTCAAAGATCCTCGCTGCAGCGCTGGTCTCTTGTTGGGTCGATGTTGCGATGGAGATCCATCGACCTTGGCTACCCTCCCCAAGTTGGATTAAAAACCGGCCATGGTGACCCGGTGCCGGTGTTAAGGTCACCCCAACCCAATCCAGTAAAGGATTCATAAGACAAAAAAAAATTGGGATTTTCAACCGAAATGATATTTAGTCTGATTTTGTTTAATTGTAATTTAGCTTTACGGGTTATTATTTGGATCGTTACCAAAGATTTAATTTTGTTTTGTTTGGTGTTATTTCCAGTCATCGTTTAAGATAAATTCATAATTTTTATTTGTAGTGTAGTGTCTTATTTTAAAATTTTCTATTTTTTAAAAAAAATTTTTTTTTTGTGTTTTGTAAAATAATTTTCGTTAGAAACTTTAATTTAAATTTTTGTAGTGTAGTGTGGTGTTGGTATAAATCTTATTTACATTGGTATTTAATATTTTTGTAGTGCATAGTAATTTAATTGTTGTTATAAGTTGTAATTAAAATGTTTGTCGTGAAATAATTGTCTTTTTTGTGTAGTGTAGTGCATTATTTTTTTTTTTTAAAAGTTAAATTTCATATATATATTTTTTTTGCGTATAGTAATATAATCCCAGTTAGAATGCTTACTTCAAATTCTTGTAGCATAATAATTGTATTCTTGTTAGAATTGTTTAGCATGGTCTATACATTTATTTTTTTTTTTAGTGTACGGTTTTATTTTCGCATTTTAAATTTTATATATTTTTTGTTTTTGTGTATAGAAATATAATTCTAGTTAGAATTTTCACTTCAAAATTTGTAGTGTGCTGATTAGATTCCGGTCCCAATTTTAATTTAAGTTTTTGTAGTGTCGGGTTATGTTGATAGAAATTCAAATCGTATTCATTCTGGCATCTTGTATTTGGTAGCGTATATTAAGTTACTTGTTGTTATAAGTTGTAATTAAAATTTTTGTAGTGTAATATTTGTATTCTGGTTAGAATTGTTTAGTCATGTTATATATTTTTTTTTGTGTAGTGTATTATTTTATTTTAAAATTTTAAATTTCATATGTGGTGACTCAATACTACCACCACAATATAGAAACACGATATTACACTTGACACAAACACTTGACACAAATTCACGTGGCTTTTAATGATTTTAATATAATTAAGTTTTCCTTAAAATTAAAATTTTATATATCATAAATTTTCATTTTTGATTTTCAGTTGAAAAAATATATTCAAACAAAACTATTATAAAAATAATATTCTTCAAAACTATAAAATAAAAAATTTATGAAAATTCTTTAATAAAATATATTTGTTCGCTACCCAAATGTTGGCGATTCAGCTTAAAACCGAATTTACAACTTTTGGTACAGATGCCAACAACTGCCGCCACTAAACAGGCCACTGGAACAATTGCAAAAGAAAAATCACAAATGGTACGTAATTTTCCTGCGCTCCAGTCCTTCGCTCTTCCTTGCATATCGTCCGAAGTCATCGGTGACAGCTGCACACCCGTCGAGGTTCCAATTTTAAAACGCAGTCAAAGTTGCTACACCACTATCCGCTGGGGGCTAAAATACACATCGTCTAACCGCTAAGAAGAAACTCTACGCGATCATACTGATTCAGCTGATAAAACAGCAACACTCACAAGAGACCCATCAGTGATTTCCATACCTTAATCTGCTCATACACAAACTTCTCCTTACGGCTATCCACAGTCATATTTATGCTTTACCATTAAAAAAAACACCAAAAACTGTCCTGCACAACTACAATTCTCAGTTGGTAACGACAACTTCTGCCACGCAAAGAAGAAATATTTCCACTAAATCTGGAAAAAGTCGAGCTCCACAAATCAATCAAATCATTTTCAACATTAGTCACCATTTATAATTACAACTACCAAGGCAACATAACGATCATCGTCACAACTACACTACTACGACTACTAATTATAGCAAAAAAGGGTCAAAAGTTCGCAACCGTCAAATTCTTTGATATATTCGCTCCATTTATTGCACGACGAATACAACAACAACATCAGTAGCAGTATAACGTCAGCAGTAGTGACAACAACAACATCAATAGC
Source organism: Coremacera marginata (assembly GCA_914767935.1). NCBI lineage: Eukaryota > Metazoa > Arthropoda > Insecta > Diptera > Sciomyzidae > Coremacera > Coremacera marginata. Next base: position 84,551,091 of record OU612043.1, read on the forward strand.
ATCGACAACAATAACAACAACGTCAGCAACAGGGACAACAACAACATAAGCAGCAAGACAAAATTTTTATTTATATAATTTGTAAAATTCTTTTGACAAATTTTTGTACATTTTTTTTTCTTTTTTCTGTTGTCATATTTTATAAAATTCTTTTTAGGTTGCGTTGTCATTTTAGCTTATTCACGAGGCACATATTTAGCTTTTACACGGTTGGCAAACGATCAGGTCAGAAGGGTCGATCGTTTTACTCCGTAGGCACTCCACTGCACCCAATTTACTGATAGGAAACAAATAGGTACACAAAGTTGATTAGGTACATAATAGTATATTAAAATGAGTCTTCTACATACACCCTCCCACCCTTCTCACACATCCACACCACCACACACATCCAACCATCCCACACACCCCTCTCACTTCGACGAAGGTGACCATCACCATTCTTTAATAAATTTAAGTCCACTTGATGCACCAGTGCATCCTGAAATACATGCAACATCAGTCAAATTGCCACAATTTTGGACTACGTATCCCGACGCATGGTTCGCCCACGCAGAAATTCAATTTCAAACCAAGGCAATTTCGACTGATAAGACAAAATACGAGTACCAAGTCACTGCTCTACCGCAAGAGGTAATTGTCACGGTGCTCGATTTCATTCAAAAGCACCCTGCCACAAACTTGTACGAAGGTTTAAAGAAAATTTTGATCAACCGACACTCTATAAGTGAGACCAAGAGGTTCGACAAAATATCTGGTACAGAAATGGGAGACCAAAAACCATCTCAATTTTACATGTCACTTCTCATGCTAGCAGGCTCAACAGTCGATAGCGACTTAATTTACAAAATATGGCTTCGTAAACTTCCCAAAAGTCTTAATATCGCTTTGACCGGATCTGTTAACGCTCGCAGATAATTTATGGGAAGTTATCTCAGAATATGAAGTTTCGGCAAGTTTTAAAGTTTCGGCAGTTAGCAATAATTCCCGTCACCCAGTGAGATCTGTCCCCAATTCCGACCTAAACATGGTAACGCAGATGTTTGCTGAAACCACATCAAAGATATTAGAAAGTTTCAACAAACTCTCACTTGAGGTTCAAGAATTAAGAAGCGAACGATACAATCGTTCACGCTCAAATTTCAGAAGCTTTTCAAGACGTAGATCTCCTTCGAGAAGTGTGTCACGACAGCGACCGGCCAACTGGGTATGTAGATACCATTTTAGATACGGTAGTGCAGCTAAACGATGCGCACAGCCATACGCGTTTGTTTAAAACACAACACAACACAACTCAATAAACTAAGTAATTCCATCATTGCGACGGCTAATGATGGAAGTCAAACTACACTGACACGCCTTTTATTTATTTACGACACCGACAACAGAATTACATTCCTCATAGACAGTGGGGCGGAAGTACTTCCAGGAAATTAGTTCAAAACCCACTAAAAGAATTACGACTTGTTTCTAACTGCAGCGAACGGTAATTTTAAAACTAAGACGTGAGTTCCCATTTACTTTCATATTAGCAGACATTACAAGACCCATCATAGAAGCAGATTTCCTAGCGAAATATGGACTCTTGATAGACCTGAAACATAAGAAACTGATCGATCCACTTACAAAACTATCTGTTAACGCAATCACTGCATGCATTGAAACATCACTACCTAAATTAACTACACTAGACAACAAGTACACAAACATACTCAAAAACTATTCATCATTAATAGCAGAACCTGACTACAATAAACCAGGTAAACACACAACAGAACACTACATCACTACAGAAGAACAGTTACCATTTTCAAGACCACGACGCATGGACTCAAACAAATACAAAATCGCAAAACTAGAGTTCGATTTTTTAGTCAATACCTGACTTGACTCTGTCGTCCATCAGACTCAATGTCAGCATCCCCACTACATCTTATTCCAAAGAAAGATGCAAACGACTGGAGACCCTGTGGCGACTATAGAAGACTTAACGCAATTACAGTCCCAGACCGTTACCCTCTACCACACATTCACGACCTATCCATCGACCTACATAACAAAAACATTTTATCGAAATTAAACTTGGTAAGAGCATACCACCAAATTCCCATGGCCACTAAAGACATTCACAAAACCGCGATTACGACACCTTTTGGAATGTTTGAGTTTCTAAGAATGCCGTTTGGTTTAAGAAACGCAGCTCAAACATTCCAGCGATTTATTAATGAAGTTAATGAACAGAAATTTATTGGGATGATAAATTTCTACCACAGATGCAAACCAAAATTAGCACACTCACTCACACACGTTTACGAAATGGTAACAACAGCATCCAAAACAAAGGGCAAACACTTAACATGGACAGATGACACAACAGAAGCATTTACAACGATAAAAGAATGTTTTACTAAGGAAGTGCTACTTAATCATTTTAATAGCAAAGCAAAACTTTCTATCGTTGAAGATGCTATGATGAGGTGGTTTCAAGATTTATTTTATTTACTCCCAACTCGAGTTTTTATAACAAAAATATTTGAGTGAAAAGTGACAATATTTTCTCTTTACTCAATGTGACCTTTTTACTCAATAGATTTTTAATATATACAAAAATAACTTAAATGAAATCTAAATAGAATTCTTACACATCTGCTTACTATTAATTTTTACTTAAATATCTGTCTGTAATTATATCCAGCACAACCCACTTACAGGTTTCAAACTCCAGCGACATACTTTCGGCAGCGATCTGATTGCACAATGCATAACATGAAGCATGTCGCTAGTAGTACTTGAGTTTGTTACTGCCTGCGCTTCATGCTTTGGTTTCGCTGTAGGTATGCAGTGAAACCAACGTAGAGCGTTTGTAGCGTTGTGTGTTTATGTTATTGTTGAGGTAGGTTAGTGCTAGCCATATGTGCACTACAATGCATCTAACACTGCTATCGGCGCAGCCTTACAACAAGAACACAATCACAAAATAGAACTATTAGCTTTCTTTTCTAAAAAATCAGCAGCGTCCGAAATGAAATACAGCACGTTCGATCGAGAACTTTGTAACGGCACACTAAGTGGTGGGTTCTGGCTTTCATGTTTGAAGGTGGCGTTGACTGTGAATTTGAATCCACATTCGAACATGCAGGTCAGAATTCGCCATGGCTGTGTCGTCTGCAAACATGAGTGACACACTGCGTGTGCCACGGCTGGCGCGTTCGAGGTGTGACGGCTGACCGATGACTTTGACAGCTTACACTTTGACTTTGACAGCTGACATTTTGACTTTTACAGTCAACACATTAAGTGACAGTTGACATTTTACTGTGACAGCTGACATTTTGACTTTACCGTCAACACGTCTCGTGGCAGATGACTGTGACAGCTGACAGATTACTTTGACAGTTCTGGTATTTCAACACGGACGGTATACCCTTTTTATTTCTGACATTTTATGTCCTGTGAAATCTGACGTTTCTTTGACATTCAAATCCGACATTGGTATTTAATTTAACTTTGACGTTTATTATTCTTATTTCAGACGTTTTTTTTTTCTGACAGTTTCCTTTTACTTAACTATGACATATTTTTTTTTGTTGTTGACAGTTTTTATTTAACTCAGACAGCTGTCGCAGGTCTGGTGCAGCTGTCGCACTTCGAACGCGTGAGCCTTGGTACTCAATACGCAAGTGTGTCACACATGTAAAGTTCGAAGAGCACTCTCAAGTTTAAGCGCACCCTCAGCAATTGTTCTCAAGTTTCGGAACGCTCCTTGTCGACATATTTGACATATGTCAAATAAAATAGACAACGGGCCAGCGAATGGCGAAACTTCCGCCATAGAAAAAATTCCTTTTATTTTGGAATTCTGACCAGCGTGGGCAAGCGCCATCTATTCAACGGATCGACCGGCATCAGTGGTAGCAGGTAAGGATTGAGTACAATTAAAAGAAGCGCCCTGATTATTGTATTCACCAGCAGCAAGGGTAGCAGCCATTTTTTTGGAAACAATAGCGGGGCACAATCCACCGCCACTTGCAACAGCAATAGCGGTGCACCCACCAACCGCCTCAACAGCAGCGGGGCACACACCAACATCCCAATAGCAACAGCAGCATAGCCACCACGCACCCACCAACCGCATCAACACCAGCGGCGCACCCTCCAGCAGCCACTTGCAACAACGATAAGCGGCGCATCCACAGTTCAAACATCAGCACCACAGCCTACCACGCACCGGTAAGTGTTTGCTTGGAAAGTGCTAGCTTTCAAGCTAATACAGTATTTTGTATTTTTCATCCCAGCCCAAAGCGCCGACACTGACAACTGCAACAGCAGTAGCGGCAAAGCGCCGACAGCGCCATCAACTGCAACTGCAGTAGCGGCAAAGCGCCGACAACAACAACAGCCTCAACAGCGGCTCAACCCCAACAGCAGCCACTTGCATCAGCAGCGGCGCACACCCCAACAACGACTGCACCAGCAACCAGCACCGCAATGCTGTGCAAAAGCGGCAGGCAATAACGGCGGCGCCGGCCAAAAGAACGGAAGCGTATTCTCCTCGTTCTTGGTAATACTTGCTTGGCAGATAATGATTGTTTTCCGTGCCAAACGACTTTTAAATCCACCCAACAAACCATCACACAAATCGCACAAATTCTAACATCGCACCAAAGTATCCTACTTAAGAATAGTAGTCTCCTAACGGCTAACTTTGTCGGCCACTGCTGGCAATCCAGGGCTAGCTGACTTATTTATTGCTATCCAGCAGCCGCAAAAACACAAGCACGCTGCTACTAGCGCCATCGCGTTTAAAAGATCGGCAGCTTAAATGTAACAGCAACCTAAATGCATTCACAGTGCTCATGCAGCTGCATAAGCAGCATCAATTACAGCAGCAGCAAGAACTACCACTAACAGTGCCCCAACGACTTTCCGCCTATGACCACCGCAGTGGCGAACAGAAACAGCGGACCACAAAACCACTTCACCCAGCAACAACAACTACGACGGCCAGCAGCAGAGCTACTAAAAACTCGCAACCATCAGCGCAGCCAGGATACCACCAGGTTTTCTTTGATATCGTTATCTAAATTATATGATTAAGATGATCTTTTGTTATTGAAACTAAATTTATTTTAAATTAATCATAATTTAAACTTAATTAAGATTGATTTAATAGGACCGTAACTTAGTTGAAAACCTATTAGGGCCTTAACTCGATTAAAGAAAAACTAATTTAATTATTATTCAACCTAATTATAAAGTTAATTAAATATATACTTAATTAATACTAATCTTAATGACAAAAAAAAAAAAAAAATTTGTTTTTGGCAGCAACATAAAATTTTTTTTTATTTAAAATAACATAAAAATAACAATAAAATAAAACGTTTTATTTAAATAATAATACCAATTTAAAAATAAAAACTAAATTAAAACTAAATAAAAATAAAATTTTTTATATATAAAAAAAAATACAAATAACATTTTTTATTTAATAGATAAAAATAATAATTAAAAATTTAAAAAAAAATAAGAATCCAAGCGGACATAAAAAAAAAAAAAAATTGTTTTATTTCGAAATAAAAATAAAAAAAAAAAAAAAAAAAAGAAATAAAAATTTTATGTAAATAAAATATAATAAAATGAAATAAAAGTTGTATTTAAATTAAATATAATAAAATGAAATAAAAATTTCATTTTAATAAAATATAATAAAATGAAATAAAAATTTTATGTAAATAAAATATAATAAAGTGAAATAAAAGTTTTATTTAAATTAAATATAATAAAATAAAAATTTCATTTCAATAAAATATAATAAAATGAAATAAAAATTTTATGTAAATAAAATATAATAAAATTAAATAAAAGTTTTATTTAAATTAAATATAATAAAATGAAATAAAAATTTCTTTTAAATAAAATATAATAAAATGAAATAAAAATTTTATGTAAATAAAATATAATAAAATGAAATAAAAGTTTTATTTAAATTAAATATAATGAAATGAAATAAAAATTTCATTTAAAATAAAAATAAAAAAAATAAAAAAAAAATAAAAATAATAAAAAAAACAACAAGAATAATAAGAATTATTACTAGTAATAATAGTAAAAATAAAAATAATAAAAAAAAACAATTATAATAATACTTAAACTTAAATGATTTCCTTTAAATAAAACAAAAATATAAATTTATAAATACCATTATTCGAAATTAGACAACAAGTTAAAATAAGAATCTTTTGAATTAAAAATTTTCAATTTAAAAATAAAATTATTATCAAAGATTTAATGAAAATATCCTAGTAAATAAAAAAAAAAAAATTTTTTTTTTGAAAAATAAAAAAAAAAAAAAAATGAAATAAAATGTTTTTTTTTATTAAAATATGAAAAATTAAACTAAACATAATAAGAAAACTTAAATTAAAACTAAGACGAAAAATTTAACTTGATAAATTAAACTTAACATAGTATAAAGAACTAAACTTAATATAATATGATACATTAAACTTAAACATAATACGAACAAGTTAACTTAACATAATATGCCAAATTAAACTTAACATAATCCAAACGAAAAAAAAGAAAAAAACAATGTAATTTACCATAATATGAATATTTAACTTAGAATAATATGCAAACTTAAAAGTAAACATAAAGAGAAGAAGGAAAAAGAAAAAAAAACAGAACGGAATTTAAACACAAATTTAGACATTGAAAAACTCCTTTAAAATTTAAGTTCCAATTATGTAAGATTTTATTATAATATAATTATACTTGAATTATAATCTATTGAACATGAACACTTAACGTTATATTTATTTGGTCAAGAGGGGAGAATGTCGGCGTTAGGGGAGGACTATCTACTTCGCCCCGGGGTCCTCCATGGTAGGGAGGGATGTGTGGGCTGAGCCTGAACATCTGGCTCGAGTGTTGGTTGGTAGATGGATGAGCCAGGGGCTCCCAACCTTTTCCATTTTTTTTTCCTCTCATAATTTAATTTTTTTCTCGTTTCAGGTCCGGTAACTTTTATATTTTTTTTTTTGTCATGCACGTGAAATATTTGTACGGCGAAGGTACGCGGGGTTGGCCACCACGAACCCCCCCCATCACTCCCGAACTGTATAATAACAAAGTACACTTTGTTATTTTTAATACTGACCTATTAGACAACACGACAAAAATTTTTTTTTAAAAGGGAGGGGGAATAATGTGGTGACTCAATACTACCACCACAATATAGAAACACGATATTACACTTCACACAAACACTTGACACAAATTCACGTTGCTTTCAATGATGTTTATATAATTAAGTTTTCCTTGAAATTAAAATTTTATATATCAAAAATTTTCATTAACCGACTTCAAAAAGGAGGAGGTTCTCAAGTTCGCTGGTTTCTGTTTTTTTTATTTTTTTTTTTTTAAAATGTCGATAACTCGTAAACCATATGCATGATTGCCATCATTTTTGGGGAACAGATAGATATTATAAGCATGGAGGTGCCCGTAAAAGTGGGGGGTATTAGAGAACTGGGCGTGACAATAATAGATCTCGCAATACTAGATACTACTGTATCTCGATTAATATTGGCACTAAGGTACTGCAATTTAGTGTAGGGGTAGGCAAAATTATTAAAAATTATAGTCAAAATTTTGGGCAAGAAAATGGGCGTAATTTGACAAATGGGCGTGGCAATATTAGAAAAACAGTGTATCTTGAATAATTTTGAAACTAAAGTACTGCAATTTAGTATAGGGGTAGGCATTATTATTACAAATTATGGTCAAGAAAGTGGGCGTTATTCGACAAAAAGGCGTGGCAATATTAGAAAAACACTGTATTTCGAATATTGACACTAGTGTACTGCAATTTAGTGTAGAGGTAGACACAGTTAATGCAAATTACGGTCAAGAAAATGGGCATTGATTTGACAAATGGGCGTGTCAATATAAGAAAAAGAGTATATCTCGCATAATATTGATACTATGGTACTGCAATTTGGTATAGTGGTAGTCATTATTAGTACAAATTACGGTCAATAAAGTGGGCGGTATTCGATTACTGGGCGTGGCAATATGAGAAAAACAGTGTGTCTCGAATAATATTGACACTAGGGAACTGAAATTTATTGTAGTACAGGGGTAGGCAGAATTATTAAAAACTACGGTCAATAAAGTAAGCGTTATTTGACAAATGGGCGCGGCAACACTAGATCTCGCAATACTAGATACTACTGTATCTCGAATAATATGGACACTAGGGTACTGAAATTTAGTGTAGGAGTAGGCACAATTATTACAAATTACCGTCAAGAAAATTGCCGTTATTTGACAAATGGTCGTGGCAATATTAGAAAAAGAGTATATCTCGAATAATATTGATACTATGGTACTGCAATTTGGTATAGGGGTAGGCATTATTAGTAAAAATTACGGTGAATAAAGTGGGCGGCTTTTGACTACTGGGCGTGGCAATATTAGAAAAACAGTGTATTTCGAATAATATTGACACTAGGGCACTGAAATTTAATGTAGTACAGGGGTAGGCAGAATTATTAAAAAACATGTTCAATAAAGTAGGTGTTTTTCGATAAATGGGCGTGGCAATACTAGATAAACACTATCGTAGTTAATATTGCCGCTGGGGTACTGAAATATTGGCTGGGGTATTGTCATAAATATATTTATTTCTTGCTGAATACAAAAGCTTTTAAGGTCGGCGCTAATATAATCAGACTTTTAATCAGAAGCTCCAACTTCAAAGCATTTGTATTCATCAAGAAATTAATATATTTATGATAATAAAACAAATAAGAAAAAAATTAAGATAATAAGATTTCATATATAACAATATGTTTAAATAAATTATCAAATATGACCAAGAAATTAAAAGGAAAAGTATTTTTAAAATTATTTTTTTACTTTGTAGTGATTTTGTAGTCGGTTGTTTTTTTTTTATTTTCAGTTGAAATAAATATATTCAAACAAAACTATTATAAAAATAAAATTATTCAAAAATATAAAATAAAAAATTTATGAAAATTCTTTAATAAAATATATTTGTTCGCTACCCAAACATGTATATTTTTTTTTTGTGTATTGTAATATAATTCCAGTTATAATTAATTTATTATAATTCCGTAATAATTGTATTCTTGTTAGAATTGTTTAGTATGGTCTATATATTTATTTTTTTTTTTATTTTAGTGTAGGGTTTTATTTTAGCATTTTAAATTTTATATATATGTTGTTTTTGAGTATAGAAATATAATTCTAGTTAGAATTTTCACTTCGAAATTTGTAGCGTTCTGATTGGATTCCGCTGATTGGATTTAACTTTTTGTGGTGTCGGGTTATGTTGATAGAAATTGAAATCGTATTCATTTTGGCATTTTGTATTTGGTAGTGTATAGTAATATACTTCTTGTTATAAGTTGTAATTAAAATTTTTTTTTTGTGTATGCAGTAATTTATTTCTATCTAGAATTTTCAATTCAAAATTTGTATCGTGATAATTGGATTTCGGTTCCAATTTTTAATTTAAATTTTTGTGGTGTAGGGTTATGTTGACAGAAATTCAAATCTTATTTATTTTTAATATTTGGTATTTTGTAGTGTATAGTAATTTAATTGTTGTTATAAATCATTTTTTATAACATTTTTTTAGTCATCAGGAATTTTGATGACTTCTAATTAGCCCAATATAAACTTGCTTTATTAACCTCAACAAACTTTTAAAATTTGAAGTTAGATAATTTCGATTAATTTTATTTAGCCCAATATAAACTTGTTTAATTTGGCTTAGCAAACTTTTAATTTTGAAGTTTGTTAATTTGTTTAGTTTATTTAGCCCAATATAAACCAGCTTAATTTTTCTTAACAAACTTTTAATTTTTAAGTTCGTTAATTTCGTTTAGCTTATTTAACCTTACATAAATTAGTCTATGCTAGCTTAATAAATTGTTCATTTTCAATTTAGTTAAATTTTGATGACTTTTAATTAGCCCAATATAAACTTGTTTAATTTGGCTCAACAAACTTTTCAAATTTGAAGTTCGTTAATTTTGTCTAGTTTATTTAGCCTAATATCATTTAGCTTATTCTGGCTTAATAAGTTTTCAAATAAAAATAAGACGATATTTATTTTAACGTGAAACTACTTTTAAACGAGCCTCTTCCAGGGTTACGAAAGCGGACCGATTTTTCGCTACTGAAACGAACTGATTTAAACGTGTCGAGCAAATTTTTTTTTTTTGACCGGCGTAATTTTTGAGTTACGTAAGCTCCCCGCGTTTGTGACGCCTTGGCGTAGTACCAATACATTTAAGTGTTTTTTATTTCAATTCCCTTATTCCCAACTTTACGCATGCAGTACGTTATCGCACCGCAAAATCGGTACGACTTCGCAGCCCTTTATGAGAAAATTACTTCGCCTGCGTTACGTTCATGGGACGCTTTCTTAGATGGGAGTATCTATATCTATAATTAAACTTATAATGAAAACATAAAAAAACCTGGATCCTCTGGTTTGGTCGTTGTGATTGTTGCTGTTGTTGTCGCTGATGATAGCCTAGTTGTGTTGGTTGTGTTGCGGTGGCTGGTGCTTTCTGCTGCTCGCTTAGCGGATGTTGATGATGTAGCGGATGTTGATGATGTAGCGGATGTTGATGATGTATTGGTTTTGCTGGAAAGATGGTAAAAAACTTTTAGCCCAGCTGATATCTTTCATAACACAAAAACTTACCTGGCTGCTCCTTTCAGGCTGCTGTGGTAGCCGAAGCTGCTGCTGTTGATATTACTGGGATGTGGTGAGTCGCTACTGGTCCAGCAGTGTGTTGTTGGGCGCTGTTGTAGGCGCTGTTGCTTCAGTTCGGGTATGTTTCTGTTGCTGGTTGAACTCTAATATTGCTGCTGTTGTGACTTTAAGCTGGTTGTGGCTTGAATTGACGTAGAGTGGTTTTCAATACGGATTCCAGTGCATGAGTCAGTTTGTAGTAGATATAAATACTGGATCGAAGCTGAGTATTAGCAATTTTTTTGCTTGATACTTCCAGTCTCCTGCTAGGGAGCACTCCTGCTGCAGTTGCTGCAAATGATCCGAGTCACCAGAACGCGAAGGTCACATTTTATTTTTCTTATTTCCAACTTAACTCTTTCCGCGACTCTTTTAATTATGCTGATACACAACTTATATATTATATAAAATGTTTATTTTTTTATTTTTTATTTTTATTTATCTATAGGAGTTTGTTTAAGCTTTTGTTAGCTGTTAAGAATTATCATGTAGCGCAAACCTATGATGAACACCGAGTTAATCACCAGAACAAAACAAAATTGAACAGTTTGCAAATTACTCACTCGCTTCTGTAGTTTTTGAATTACTGTGCGTCGATTTATGAAATCGCGCACACAGCTTTGTGACCTAGGCACCAAATGACTCCAAATGACAGCAAAAATTAGATTTTTCATTTTTCCCCAGGTGAACGAAGAAACACACTAAAATGGAGGCTAACATTTTTGCTTCAACACAAGTTTCTGAAGATATTTTGATTACAGTCAACGAAAAATTCTTGGTAAAATTGATAAATAACTTTTGTTATTCCTTAACATAACCAAATTTTGCAATCGATTAAATTTTATCATAAATGCTTTATATTTTTATCAATTCGAAAGAAATTTTATCCATTTGAATAAAACGTTAACGATTTAAATAATAACGAAGAAGTGTGTTTTGCTTGTTTGAAAAATGCTTTTCTAAACTTAATAAAAACTTATTCACGATAGCAAAATCGTCTTATCAGTTGGAATAAAATTTTATAATTTTTATAAATAGTATTAACAAACTATGGTGAATGAAGATTGGTTTGATAAATAGGTTTGTTGTGCTGAAGAAATTATTTACAAAATTGATAATCGCTTGAGTCACGCGGATAAAATTTCAATTTCGTAACGATGAAATGAATTATCAATTTAAAAAAACTTTCAATCATTCCAACAAAAATAGAGGCCTGGCATTTCGGTAGTGTGGTGAAAGTGCCCTACGATTGTTTGCAGTTTGACGTTTCTCTTCACACTTATCAGCAATTAGGTTTTATTGTCATTTGTCGCGCTCAAAATCTTTAAATTGCCGCTCTTTTTGTTAATTACATTCTTCTTGTATCATTGTTCTTAATTGTTCGAATCTCTATATTTGATCTATTTGCCAAAAGTCGTAGAAGAGTGCGCAACTGCGGTAAGAATTTTAACATTGAAATTAACATGTAATCTTTTATAATATTTTACAGAATATTATTATTATTATTATTAACTTTTATTATAAAATTAATTTACAATAAAATATTAAAAGCACTAGCAGCTAAGGCTATCGGCTTTGATTACAACTTAAGGTCAAGGAATAACTGAAATATTGTATATACATTTTTCAATAATATTTTGAAGATTTAATTTTTTAAAAAAGTTGAAAATAATGTTTACGTTAGAGTCAGAAGGGTTTGATAGATAGTAATAAGGGGAGGAGTTAGAAAAGCAGGAGGAATAGACTGAAGCTAAGGAGGGACAATTGGAGAGGATATGTGGGACTGTTAGTGGAGCGGCGTTACAAAAATGGCAGCGGGGTTACGGTTCCTTTTTTAAAAGATATAGATGTGTGGCGATGGTATGTCCCAGCCGAGTTCTGGTGTAGCATCTGTTTTTTTGTGTGGTAGTAGTGTCGGGTAACTTCAGCGGTAAGTTGTGAGGGTTTGAGCTTTTGTAGTTGTGGTTGTAGTTGGTCCATTCTAAAGATAATTCATCTTGCAGTTTTTTGAGAGCGCTTTTGGCAATAAAGTGTTTAGATCGAGGTATAAAATAAGGTGCAGGGTGTTGAAGAACAGATTTGGCGGCACGATCTGCGTTCTCGTTCCCTTGGATGCCTGCGTGGCCTGGTATCCACATGATCTTAACTTTTTTATTCATTGCGATGAGCTGTTGTTTTATTTCTATAGCAGTTTCGTGTTGATTGGAAATAGATTTGGCGGCTTCAAAAACAGACTTACTGTCGGTGCAAATTATAAATTTTTTTTTTTATTTTTTGCAAAAATCTAAAGCAGAGGTTATTGCTTTCGCCTCAGCATCAATGATGGATGCCGATTCCACCATCATTCTTTGGGATACAATATTACCACTGTCGTCTACCACTGCAAACGAAACACAGTCCTTTGATTTAGAGCCATTTGTGAAGAGAAAATGCCAGCTGTTACTCTTATAGATTTGAGTGCAGTCCCGAAACATTTGGATATATGTTTCGGGAGAGGTTTTGTCCTTTTGGAAGCAGGCCAGTTCGGTGATAAATGAGTTGTGGCTTAGTTTCCAAGGTGGAATAATTTCTCGTTTATTCAAAGTTCCAAAGATATTTATTCCGTAAGTTCGTGCTGTAGTGATCAAAAGAGAAATGGCAGATGGTTTTTTCATTAGGGATGTTCTCTTTTTTGTGAAGTGGATCAGTTTATGGAGTAGGCTGGGGTTCGGGCTGGCGAGTTTATATAGACTTCGACACCTTAGGATTTTTATTCTATTTTGAATAGATTCCAATCCACTTTCAGCATACAAGTTCAGCAGAGGAGATGTCCGAAAAGCTCTCAGGCTTGATTTGTTTGCGGCATGGTAGGGAGCTTGCATATTCTTTATATGGGTTATGGCGCAATTCCCGTAGATTAGCAACACGTAGTAAATTTTAGACAGAACTGTTAATGTGGTAAAGTTGATCAGGAAATTGGTATGAATTTGGCTTTTTGAAGAGGAAAGGTATTTTACAACATTTAATCGGGAAGATAAATTTTGTTTTATGTATTTACAATGGTGATTAAAAGTATATTTGTTGTTAAAAAATACTCCTAGAATTTTTAAAAAGTTGACATTTTCAATTATTGTATTGTTATGAGTAATAGATAAATTATTACAATTAGTTTTTTTACAAATATGAAGATGTTTTGTTTTCTCTAATGAAATTACAGCTCCAGATGATTTTGATCAAGTATCAATTGCGTCTAAAATTTCAGAAAAATTTCTTTTAATTTCATTTGTGTTTCGTTGTTTGGCCACAATGTACAGATCATCAGCGTATATACAGTGCTCCAGATTTTTATTGTTAAGAATTACGCGGCTGAGGTCATCAAAGGCAATTATGAATAATGTCACCGATAGAGGAGATCCCTGCGGGATGCCATTAAATGGAGGGTAAGTTTTTGAACACACATTGCTAGTTCGGCATCTAAATTGTCTGTGGGTAAGGAAGGATTTAATATAACCAAAGATTTTTGGCCCAATGCGCCACTCGGTAAGTTTCTTCAAAACTATGCGTATTCCAATTCTGTCAAAGGCCTTAACAAAGTCAATTGACAAAATTGAGACATGATTCTTAGCAAAAAGGTTGCTACAGATCTGGTGATCAAGGTATAATAAAGCGTCCGTAGTCCCGGAACCGGGTTGAAATGCAACTTGATTAGGCGAAATAAGCCTGTAGGTTTTTATTAACCACATAAGACGCTTAGATATAATTTTTTCTAAAAGCTTGCCAGCGCAAGGGAGAATAGAAATGGGTCTATATGAATCAATGAGATCTTTTTGTTTCTTAGGTTTATTTATAGGAATTACTGTTGCAGTCTTGTAGCTTTGAGGGATGATACCAGTGTCGAAAATGTTATTAAATAGACTAAGTAAACGGTATTTAAAGGAAGTTGGAGAATTTTTGATCATTTCATATGTTATTTTGTCAAATCCAGGGGTTTTTCCTGAAGATGTTTTCAGGCTAAATTCAAGCTCATTAAAGGCTAAAGCGGATTAAATTTTTTGTGCAATGGCAGAACAGTTTGGCCCAATGGATAAGTTGAGGGCATTAATTTTATTATTTTGAAAGTCATGTGAGAAGGTAGCGTCGTGGGAATTGGTAGACCATGTTTTTGCGAACTCTTCAGAAATTTGAAAAGGTTTTTATTGCGAACCTTCAATCAAATTGACAAATGCTTTTGTTGACTTTATACCTACAAAAAATTTATCAACTTAACCTAGGAATTTGTCAATGTGAAAAAATACTTCTTTGAGTGTACGATGCTGCACATGAAACAATTTCAAACACATTAGTAGTTTCTATGAAACTTTTCCACGTTTTCTATTATAGGATATTTTATATTAAAAAACTCCACAAACGAATCATGAAACATCAAAATTTTCCTTTCGCTGCTTGCGTAATGTCTACCCACGGTTTTATTTATAACCAAAAAAAGTTCTGGCCAATGGTGCAAAGTTCGTACCCGATCAGAAGCTTTTCACACGGGTAATTGTCGGACGCCGTGTTTTCGTCTATAAAAACCTACAGTCACCGACAAAGCTTTGAGAACCGCTTGAGTCACGCCATGAGCATATACTTATGATAGTTTAGAAGCTTGGCCGTGATTGGCTGAGAAATACATAGAAGGGCATTTCATATTATAATTTAAGCCGAGATTGGCTCAAAGCCAAAACGGTGAAAAATATTCGCCGAAGCTTTTCGATGACCTGAAATCTCATCTGACCGCGAGATGACGCTACTCGAAATTTATTTGGCTACCGTTTGGTTTAAATTAAAACTAGAAGAACAAAAATGCATTTTTTTTTTACCGCGCGTAAGCGGAAATAAATGCAGAAATTGTGAAATAAAATAGGATTTAAATATCACGCAAACACGCGTAAATAAAAGTAGCCCTTAGACGTGTTTTTTGTGTCTCGTATTTTATTTATTTATTTATTTATTTAATCCATCAGTTGTAATAAAAAGCCTTCTAGGCCAATAGATATATTACAAGAGTCTATAAATGTATGAAAGAATACAAACTAAAAATGCTCGAAAGAATACAAACTAAAAGAATACAAAATAAAAATATAGGTAAGTGCCTAAATCAATTCCCAAACCAAAAACAATAAAAGTAACAATCCTATACCCATTTGCAGTGAGACAATCCCTTCAGTTATAAGTTAAAAAAAAAAAAAAAAAAAAAAATTAAGCTAAGGTTATAAGGTAATTAATGAATAAAGGATAAACTGAGTTTAAGTAAGAATTTATCGGTTTATAACTTAAGCTAGTAGGTGTTCAATTAACTTGCTTCTAAATGTGTTAGGCGTTAGAGAAAAAGTTCTGAAATAAATAGGTAACCTATTCCAACAACGAACGGTACGAACCACATAGGACCGTTCGAATAAAGACGACAATATTCGAGGAATAATTAATTGAGTGTTCCTAGATGAGCGGCTAAAGGAAAACTTTTTTATCAGATAGCGTGGACCATTAGCAACTACAAGTTTATAGAAGAAAAACAAAATTCTAACTTTGACGAAAGTACTAAAGGAAACTTTTAAGAATTTAAGGACATAAGGAGAAATATGGTCCCGACGACGTACCCCATACACATAACGTACAATTCGGTTGACAAGAAGTTCAATTCTTTTCAAATTACCAGCAAGCGTTCCAGAAAAAACTTCAAAACAGTAGGTTATGCTAGACATTAGAAGGGCATGCCCTAGTTTATACTTGACATGAAGCGGCAAAAAGTAGCCAACGTTATACAGCTTCCTTAAAGTCAATCCAATTCTAGAACTAATAACATTAATATGCTTATCGAAGTTAAGTTTCTGATCAATGATAACTCCCAGACATTTAAGACTATCAACAAAGTCAATTTTATCATTATTAATACGTACATCAAGTAGGTCCGTTTGATGAAAACCTAGGAGGGTTAAATTGAATACACTTAGTTTTCATCGCATTTAAGGCAAGGCAGTGTTCAGAAGCCCAAGAGGCAACATGCTGTAGATTAGAATTGACTAAGGATTGCAGACCATCTAAGAACTGGATTTCACCAGTGAATAACAGAAGAATATCATCAGCAAAAATAAATGGTTTGCACCGGTTTAAGTCCAAGACATTAACAAAGTCATTGGTGAAAAACATAAATAGCAGTGGACCGAGGACTGAACCTTGTGGCACACCAGACACAATATTAAGTAACCCCGAGTTATTATTATTCAATGAAACAAATTGTTTACGCTCAGATAAATAAGAAAAAATTAACTTACAAGCGGCATTAGAAAATTTAAATTGTAACTTCAGTTTTTTAATCAGCATTAAATGATTTATTTTGTCGAATGCCTTAGAAAAGTCAAGGGACACTAAGAGACTTACTTTGTTACAATTTACATTTTCTCTAATAGAGTCAGTTAGGCCAAGTAAAAGTGAAGAAGTACTATAGCCACTTCGAAAACCTGACTGACTATCATCAAGCAGGGAGAGACGATTTGTGTGCTCCAAAATCTGTATTTTAATTATGTTTTCCATAACTTTAGAGAGAGCCGGAAGAATACTTATAGGTCTTAAATTATCCAAGGTGATAGAGGAATTGCTTTTGGGAATAGGCACAACTTTTGCCACTTTCCAAGACAAAGGAAATTTGGATGTTGTAAGGATATTATTAACAAAGTACAGTACATGATTGAAAATCAAAGGCAGTACCATTTTTAAAAATTTTAAGGGGATATTGTCATACCCAATAGAATTCGATTTGACTCTACAAAACGCTACTGCAAGCTCATTCTCATTAATATTTCTAAAATAAAAAGAACCGTCAACATCAGTGTATTCATTAATATTGATAGGAGAAAGATTGTTTATTGTTTGGTGGTTAATAAAGTAATGATTAATAGAATCAACATCCACATCATCAAGAGACACACTTTTATTTAGGCAGCCATAGTTTCTTAAATTATTCCAGATTTGTTTGCAATTGTTATTCTGGAAAATTCGCGATCCAATGTTTCTTTTTATTTTCCTGTAAGTATATTTTAGACGATTCCTATATTTACAGAAGGTTTTCCAATTAAATTCAGATTTATCTAAAGTAAATGCTTTGAACGCAAGATCACGCAATGATTTCGCATATCTAATTTCCCTAGAGTCAAATTCAACCACGTTTTTATTCTTAACTTTAAACCGTGCAACTGGAACCAAATCCAAAGCCTCAGCTAAGATAGAGTTTAAAAATACGAGTTGCGCATCAACATCATTAGAGGAATACATATCACTAAAGTCAGCACTAGATAGAAAGGAGTTGATATTATCAAGATTCAACGCATTGAAGTTACGGTATTCAACAAATTCATCTTCTTGAATGCAAGGGAAGTCAAACGAAGTATAAATGAAAGCATGGTGAGAGATAGCAGCAGAGTACATTTGTCCAGAAAGCATAACTTTACAAGGATCACTTATCAAAAAATAGTCGATAAGTGACGTTGAATTATGATGAACATCATAATGAGTAGGTAGTGAATTGTGCACACTAGACAAATTACAACGAAGACACATGGAACGCAGACTAGCAGATTTTAATATGTCAAAGACATTGTGATTGAAGTCACCAACCACAATTACATTCG
Organism: Coremacera marginata; assembly: GCA_914767935.1. Lineage (NCBI taxonomy): Eukaryota > Metazoa > Arthropoda > Insecta > Diptera > Sciomyzidae > Coremacera > Coremacera marginata. The sequence goes on from OU612043.1 coordinate 84,569,532, forward strand.
AATACCTAACAAACAGGTCGCCTAACAATCCTTCAAAAGAGGCAATATCACCACGAGGTAAATAAACAACTCCAAGCAGAATTTAATGAGAGTGTAGACACAACTCAACGAAAAGAGACTCACAGACACCGTATTCCTGTGGACTAGTGACCACAGTTGAGTATTTTTATGCGAGAATCAAAATTATTGTATACGGCAAACACATACTGAGGTGCTCACAGTTGCAAAAATAAGAAATGCTATGAATACGCTTTATTAATATACGTTTAAACTGTGAATAGCCTAACGATGCAGCCACACGTGATAGTACTGGCATGCTAATAAAGAATACGTAGGGTGCCTTTTATATGTCGGGATTTGGCAACCCTGGTGTTGCAGTCTGTCAACTGAAAGCTCTATCGCAAGGTTAGGTTAGGTATGAAGGGTCGTGCACCGTTACCGGCGCTTCCGCGGGGGCCTATAGGTCCATTACGAATCCCTTTTTATAGTTGTGGTACCAAGTTAAACCATTGTTCCGATTTGTTCCTCAAACCATCCTGTGCTTTTTATGAACCTCCAGATGTCTAGCAGTGGTGTGTTCACCAACTCTTCCAAGTCTTTGAAAAATCTGTTCCCCATGTGTCGGAGTCGACGATTCTGTAGACTTGGACATTCGCATAGTAGGTGAGTTATTGTTTCTATTTCCTCCGGGTCTTTGCAGCTCCGACAAAAGTCTGGCGCTGTTATACCTATTCTATTGGCCATTACCCCAATGGGGCAATGACCCGTTAGAACTCCAACAAGGATCCGGATTTCCCGTTTGACCAAAAGCAGAAGGCTTTTAGTTCTTTTCTCATTTAGCTCAGGCCAAAGCTTTCGAGATATGTTGCAGTCACCTCTGGAAGCCCAGTTTGTGTTGGCAATATCTCTGGCTTTTAGTTCTATACTCCTTTTGACGACGCCTATTGGAATGTGCACATCTGTGTCAGCTCTGTTTGTACTTGCGGTTACTCCACGCCTTGCCAGTTCATCTGCTGCGTCGTTCCCTTCAATATTGCTATGTCCGGGAACCCAGCAGAGAGTGACGTTGTGGGTATTGCAGATACTGTTCAGTGCAAGTTTACAGTTTTGCACCGTTCGAGCCTTCGTCGTTTTACTGCTCAGTGCTTTGATGGCCGCTTGGCTATCCACAAAAATTACTACCCTTGTAGGGGTAAGATTTTTCCTGTAAATGGCCCGTGCGGCTTTTTCAATAGCATATATTTCTGCCTGAAAAACGCTACAGTAATCCGGGAGTTTGTAACACTCTTTGATTTGTAGCGTTTTACAGTATACACCCGATCCAGTTCCGTTTTCCATTTTGGAACCATCAGTATATAAATGGAGATTGCCGTAGGATTCTACAGCCGTTTCTTCCCATTCTTGTCTACTGGGAATGGATGTGGTGTATTCTGTACCGAATCTTACACTGGGTATGATATAGTCGGTTGCTCTTTTCGATTCCTCGGTTCCAAAGAGATTTAGAATAGATGCGTGTCCGAATGTGCTGCTTTTCCAGGCTCGTGATTCGTTGAGGCGAATCGCGCTCTTGGTCGCCGAACATTTAAGGAATTCTTCTACGGAAAGAAGATTTAGCATCATATCTAGACCCGCCTGTGGCGTAGATCTCATGGCTCCTGTTATTCCTATGCACGCTAACCTTTGAACTCCTGTTAGGAAGCTAAGGTAGCTTTTTTTATGCGTTATCGTCCACCATACGAGAGCACCATAGGCAAGGATGGGTCTCACGATCGCTGTATACATCCAGTGGATTATGTGCGGTCGCAGTCCCCATTTCCTGCCAAATGTCCTCTGACAAGCGTACAAAGCGCACAGTGCTTTTTTCCTTCTTTCCTCTGTGTTGCGTTTCCAGCTCAGCTTGTTATCAAGGATAATTCCAAGGTATTTGGCTTCCGTGGAAAGCTTCAGAGTTACTCCGTTAAGTTTCGGTAATGTGAAACTTTCTATTTTTCTTCTTCTTGTGAACAGAACGAGTTCTGTCTTTACTGGGTTAACACCAAGTCCATTCGATTCTGCCCACCGCGATAGCTTATTCAATGCCGCAGACATTAGTTCGCTAATTGTTTGCAGGTATTTCCCGCATATTAGGATGACAACGTCATCGGCATAGGCTACCACTTTTGTTCCTCCAGTTGTGAGTGTGGTGAGAATTTTGTCAACCACAATTAGCCAGAGAAGGGGGGATATGACTCCTCCTTGCGGTGTGCCTCTTGTGGCTTCTTTCCTCACCACGCTTATTCCCATTTGTGAGCTTATACGTCTGCTATTGAGCATTTTATAAATCCATTGGGTTATTTTACTGTTAACTCCTTTGTCTACTAAAGCATTTCTTATAGAATCTGTATTTACATTGTTAAATGCGCCTTCGATATCTAAAAACGTTGCTAAAGTATATTCTTTGTGATGAAGGGTTCATTCTATGACCGAAACCACCTCATGCAGTGCCGTTTCTACCGATTTACCCTTAAGGTAGGCATGTTGTACACTACAGAGATTATTATCGTTCACAGATTCTCTTATGTGAAGATCTATTATTCTCTCTAGCGTTTTCATCAAGAACGATGAGAGACTAATAGGCCTATAATCCTTTGGTGCTGAGTGTATCGGTTTCCCAGCTTTAGGAATGAAAACAACTCGCACATCTCTCCAAATTTTAGGAACATATCCTGTCTTGAGGCAGCCGGTGAAAATTGCTATAAGCCAGGGCATGATGCTAGGAAGGGCATGTTGCATCATGGCCGGTAGGATACCATCTGGCCCCGCAGATTTGTAGGGCTTGAAGGATCCGATCGACCATTCTACAGTTGACCTTGTAATAATGTTGGGGAGTTCTTGTAAAGGTTCTGGCATTGTTATTTCCAAGTTGTTGTTAGCATCGTTTTGACACGGTTCTGTACAACCTGGAAAGTGAGTTTCCATGAGTAGCAAAAGCGTTTCTTGGCTGGATTCTGTCCAGGATCCGTCGGACCTCTTAAGGTATCCCGGGACCGTTGGGTCTTTGGATAGCGTCTTTCGAAGTCTGGCGGCTTCACTGGTGTCCTCAATGGACTCGCAAAATTTTGTCCAAGATGTTCGCTTAGCTATTCTTACATCCCTAGTGTAAGCATTTAGCATGGATCTGTAGATTGTCCAGTCCTGCTCTAGTTTGCTTAAGATGGCCTTCCGGTGAAGTTTTCTAACCTCTGATCGCCTCTTTTTGAGGTCGCTGGTCCACCAACTCGCATTTGCAGGTTTGCGACTTCGAGACTTTGGGCAGAACTTCTTGAAAGCCTGGTTCATTTTTCCCGTTATAAACTCGACTGCATTGTCCATAGATACATCGGTTGGGAGGTATTCTGTGTCAGGGTCTGCAATATTTCTGCTTATCCAGACTGAATACCTTTCCCAGTTAGTTTTTAAAGGGTTCCTAAAATGTTTCTTTAATTGGAGATCGTAGTCAATAGTAAAGAGAATCGTGAAGTGGTCGGAAAACGACTCCTTCTGTGACACCTCCCAGTTATCGACTATAATCTGTTCGGAGTTACTAGCTAAAGTGAGATCTATTACCTCTTCCCTGACTCTATTCTGAAATGTTGGCCTATTGCCCCTATTGCATAGAATAAGGTCTGTGGTAAGGATAAATTCAAAAATAGACTCACCCCTTTTGTTGATGTCTTTACTGCCCCATTGCGAGTGATGGGCGTTAGCATCACAACCGATGACCAGGAATGCCCTGCTTGTGTTAGAATGTTCTGCTAACTCGCGGACTGTTTGCACTGGTGGGTTCGCCTCTTCATAGGGCATGTACGCAGAGCAAAGGATCAGTTTTGCTGACCTTGTTTCTACGCTGGTTGCCACTACGTCTCCGTTGCTGAATCTAGGGAGAAAAAACATATTAACAGATTTTTTCGCAAGTATACAGCTCCTTAACTTACCTTCATTTGTAGAGTGAAACAGGTTTTATTGTTTCGACCCTAGGCCTTGGATCTTGTTGTTGATGATCCAAGGTTCCTGGATGAGGGCCACATCTACATTCTCCTCGGACATGCACAGCATCAAGTTGTCGGTCGCTGCCTTACAGTGATGCAGGTTGATTTGCATCACTTGCAGCTTCCTCCTCCTCTCAGCTATTGTTGGTTCAGCCTCTCCACCTTAATGGATCCGAGGCCGAATTTGAGCATGTCCGACTGCTCCTTAAGCCAGCCCGTGGAAGCAGCGTCTACAGAAAAGAGAAGAATTTTCCCTTCGCTGCTGTGACTCTTCTGCGACCTGACCAGCTTCCACTCCTGAATTCTGGCGTCTTTATTCCGCGCCGCCAAAAGCCTCTGAATAGACGCATCCTCGTGCAAAGCAGGAGGAGGAATCCATACAGATACCTTGTGGCGAAGCGGAAGCGTGGATTTGGAGATCACCTTTAGTGAAGCTCCCTTCCAAATTTCACCAATGTTGGCGATGGTTTTGGTCAGGAACTCCAGGGATTTCTTCGATCCACATCCGACGACTTTGACTCCTTGTTGCCAACCAGCACCGTCGAACTTGTAATCGTCGAGCTCTATCGCAAAGTTTAACATTTGTTGGCTTATACGTACTCAGAACGTTGTGACATACGAGCGCTATTTTTGTTGTTTATAGTAACTTAAAAGATTCATCTCGGTCTAAAAATGGAATTAAATCGTGAACACTTTCGTGCGATTATTTTTTACAACGACGTGAATTAACACAGCAACAGTGCATGGATGAACTTAATTCAATTTTTGGCGATGAAGCTCCATCAAGGACCAGTGTTTATCGATGGTATGGTGAATTCAATCGTGGTCATAGTTCACTCCAAGACGAATTTCGTGAAGGTCGTCCGAAATCAGCTGTTGTTCCGAAAACCATTGATGCTGTGCGCGAACTGATATTGCAAGATCGTCATGTTACCTATCGTGAGATTGAGGCAACCTTAGGCATAAGTGGGACCAGCATACATTCAATATTGCATAAACATTTGACTGTCAAAAAAAATTGTTCGCGTTGGATCCCACACAATTTGTCAATCGCTCAAAAAAAGGCTCGTGTCGATTGGTCGAAGGAAATGCTCAAAAAATACGATCGCGGTGCTTCGAAACACGTCTATGACATCGTGACAGGTGATGAATCGTGGATTTACGCGTATGAGCCCGAAAGTAAACAGCAGTCGACTGTATGGGTGTTTCAAGATGAGCCAAATCCAACAAAAGTTGTTCGCGCACGAAGAACTTCCAAGCAAATGGTCGCCTGTTTTTTCGGAAAATATGGACATGTCGCAACCGTACCACTAGAACAACGCAGAACAGTCAACTCTGAGTGGTACACAACCATTTGTTTGCCAGTTGTCCAAGAAATCAGGAAAACCAACCGCCGAAGACGGATCACTCTTCACCACGACAATGCGAGCTCTCACACATCGGCTCAAACAACTGCATTTTTGAGCACCCAAAACATCGATTTGATGGGTCATCCGCCGTATAGTCCTGACTTGGCACCGAATGACTTCTTTTTATTCCCAACCGTGAAGAATAAACTGCGTGGACAACGATTTTCGACGCCCGAAGAAGCGGTTGCGGCATTCAGAATGCATGTTTTGGAGATACCTCAATCAGAGTGGCAAAAGTGCTTCGACAATTGGTTCAAACGCATGCAAAAGTGTATAGATCTTAATGGAGAATATTTTGAAAAACAATAAAGTGATTTTCGATGATTAATATTTGTTTTTGTTCTCTAATCCCGAAATATAAAAGGCACCCCTCGTATGTATTTACTTCGAAAATATTCCGAAATAATCAACAAATAACGCTGCGGCTCACGTGATAGTAAATGTTCATTTGCAAAATGTCGTCAAAGCCAAAGGTTCGACCACTTTATTATTCCGTTTGTTTTTACTCAGTGATGCTTTATATGCCAACACAGCACCAAACTTAAATGGGATAAAAATGGAGAACTAATTATGTTGTAAAATGTGTTTATCAATCTTTTCCAAAATGAAATGCAACTTATTCATATGATATTTTATGTGTAAAATAAGGGAAATTAAAATAATTGCATATATTCACTACAAGACGTGAAAGAAAAGTGCATATATAAAGTTCGAATATTTTACGGAGAAAATACAACACAGTTTCCTTACCCCCTAGCCCCACGTGCCAGTTCGAAGACAGTAACAGTTCGAAAAACTCAATACCCTCTGACTTTTCCCTAATACACTCACACCTTGACATCACTGGCAGTCCACTGACAACAACTTTTACTGAGACAGTGAATTTTGACAGACGCAGCCAGTGCGAAATCGAAGTAAGGAAAACAGAGTTGTATTTTCTCCCTAAAATATTCGAACTTAAAACATGCACTTTTTTTTCATGTCCTGTAATGAAATATATGCAATTATTTTAATTTCCCTTATTTTGGCACATAATATATCATATGAATAAGTTGCATTTCACTTTGAAAAATATTGATAAACACATTTTACAACATAATTAGTTCCCCATTTTTATCCCATTTAACTTTGGTGCTGTGTTGGCATATAAAGGATCACTGAATAAAAGCAAACGGAATAATAAAGTGGTCGAACCTTTGGCTTTGACGACATTTTGCGAATGAACATTTACTACCACGTGTGGCCACAGCGGAATGTGTTGATTATTTCGGAATATTTTCGAAATAAATACATATTCTTTATTGGCATGCCAGTACTATCACGCTGCAGCTTTACTTCGATTTCGCACTGGCTATGGTTGTCAAATTCAATGGCTCAGTAAAAGTTGTTGCCAGTGATGTCAAGGTGTGAGTGTATTAGTGAAAAGTGAGAGTGTATTGAGTTTTTCGAACTGTTACTGTCTTCGAACTGGCACGTGTGGCTAGAGGGTAAATAAGTATTACTAACGCTGCAGCCACACGTGATAGTACTGGTATGCTAATAAAGAATATGTATTTACTTCGAAAATATTCCGAAATAATCAACAAATTTCGCTGCGGCCACACGTGATAGTAAATTTTCATTTGAAAAATGTCGTCAAAGCCAAAGGTTCGACCACTTTTTTATTCCGTTTGCTTTTATTCAGTGATGCTTTATATGCCAACACAGCACCAAACTTAAACGGGATTAAAATGGGGAACTAATTATGTTGTAAAATGTGTTTATCAATATTTTTCAAAATGAAATGCAACTTATTCATATGATATTTTATGTGTCAAATGAGGGCAATTAAAATAATTGCATATATTTCACTACAAGAAATGAAAGAAAAGTGCATATTTAAAGTTCGAATATTTTAGGGAGAAAATACAACACTGTTTTCTTACTTCGATTTCGCACTGGCTGTGGTTGTCGAAATTCACTGTCTCAGTAAAAGTTGTTGCCAATGGACTGCCAGTGATGTCAAGGTGTGAGTGTATTAGTGAAAAGTGAGAGTGTATTGAGTTTTTCGAACTGTTACTGTCTTCGGACTGGCACGTGTGGCAAGGGGATAAGAAGTGTCGAAAGAAATATGAGGGCCGGTCCACACGGACCATCAGTCAAGGTTGGTTGGTTGTGTGAGAAAAATTTGACGTTTGATATGAGTCCTAGATTATGTCAAAATCTGAGTCAAGGTGCTAATGACAAGTTGAGTCGTGTTTGAGGGTTGAGTTACGCCGGTTCTGCTATAAAGCTTGTTTGTGGTACTTGCTTATTGCATAATTTCATTATTATTTATAACTAGTAAGGAATGGATCTTCGGCAGGGTACCGAAGCTAAAATACCGCCCTGCGGCGGAATTAAAGTATTTTCGAAGTCTTTAGACGTCTGTAAAATTTGTATGTATAATCTGGAAAAATATTTGTGTCATACGCCTTATTTTATTTTACCCTTAGCTGCCAAAGAGTAATTTGTAAACACAGAAAAATGCCGCACCCACTTTTCTAGTATAAAGACTCCACATTTCATTTCATTTCATTTCATTTATTTTCAATCAATGGATTTTTAATCCTTACTGACTATACAAAATTAATAACTTAAAAACTAGATATGCATACAATATATCACAAAATTAAGTTTCTTATCTATAGATATTCAAGAGACGGTTATTAAATATTGTCCTTGATACAGTAAAATCAATCTCATACATAATTGATATTCTATTAAATTCACACAAAGCTCTTGTTATTGGAGAATTTGAAGCATAATTTGTCCTATGCAATCCAACATAAAACAAAGGATTAAATCTTAATATTCTGGATGGAACATTAAAGTTTATTAGTCCCAGCAAGTATGGGCAATCCGTAATACCAGAAACAATGTTATATACAAATAGCAAGGACATAATAGTCCTTCTATTCTCTAATGAAATTAGGTTAATAAGCCTACATCGAGCATCATAGGAAGGGAGAGGATCCAAAAAATTTAAGGATCGGAACGCAAATTTGATAAACTTGCGCTGAACACGTTCCAATCGATCAATGTGGTTTCTATAAATGGGACTCCAAATAAAAGACCCATATTCCAGCTTTGATCTCACTAAACTTATGTAAAGCAGTTTAAGAGTATACGGATCAGTAAACTCTTTACTATTTCGCCTAATAAAGGCTAAAAGAGAGTACGACTTGGGAATTATATAGTTAAGATGATTTATAAAAGTGAATTTGGAATCAAAAATGATTCCTAAGTCTTTTATAAAAGAAACTTTTTTTAAAGGCTGATCGTTCAAATAAAATTCAGTTTGAAGAGTATTATTCAATTTAGAAAATGTCACATGGTAACATTTCTTTAAGTTTAAGAGTAAACGATTATTACAACACCAGGTGTATACATTATTTATGTCTTTTTGAAGAGCTAGTTTATCATTTAAATTTGCAATGCGTGAAAAAATTTTCAAGTCATCTGCAAATAAAAGAAACTTTGAACTTGAGAAACAATTACTAATATCATTTATAAAAATAATAAAAAAAAGGGGGCCCAAGATACTACCTTGAGGTACACCCGAGGAAGCAATATATGACAATGAAGTTTTACTTTCAACTGTCACCATACAAAGTCTTTTACTAAGATATGAACTAACCCAGGACAAAAAATTCGAGTGAAATCCTAGTTTCGCAAGTTTATTCAATAACAGGCTATGTGAAACCTTATCGAATGCTTTTGAAAAATCCAAGTACGTGGCATCAACTTGAGCGCCCTCTTCAAAAGTAGATATGCAATAGTCCGTAAAAATAGACAAATTTGTTATTGTAGAACGATTTGGCATAAAGCCATGCTGAGCGGTGGAAATTATGCTTTTAGTTTCAAAAGATAGTTTTAATTTCACAATACTTTCAAATAGTTTTGAAATGTTTGAAAGTTTGGATATAGGCCTATAATTTGAAATATCATTTTTAGCACCACTTTTATAAACTGGAGTAATAAACGCAATCTTCCATGCATCCAAAAAAACACCATATTTCAAAGACTTATTAAATATTATTCTGAGAGGAGTTGAAAGAGTATAATGGCATTTCTTTAAGAGAAATGAAGAAAAGCCATCAATATCATTTTTTTGTGAATTTTTTAAACTAAAGATAGAGTTTAACACATCAATATCTGAGATTTGTAGGGAGCCAAAGTTCATTTCACCGAATGAAGAATATATGAATGGGTTGGATAAACGACGTGAGCGGAACTTGGGTACATACAGACACGATGTCATTCAGCTTTATATATTTATGAAAGTTTTTCAATTTTGATGACGTCACTTTGTATTGAAGGTAGGCGTGGTTTTCATCCGATTTTGCCAAATATCAAAGAGTGGTTTATGGTAAATATCAAAGTTTGTATGCATAATTTCAAGATATTTCTGTAATTTTGGAGATTTTTCAGCGATTTACCTTTTTCAATAAAGCCACTTTGTATGGGAGGTAGGCGTGGTTTGCATCCGATTTGGCCAAATATCATAGTGATATTATATATAAAAGCCTATGTGCAAAATTCCAAGATATTTCTGCAATTTGAACAGATTTTTAAGGGATTTTACGGTTAATGGAAAGCTACTTTTTATGTAAGGTAAGGGTGGTTTTTATCAGATTTTTCCAAATTTCATAGTGAGGATTTATATTGAATATCAAAGCATATGTGTCAAATTTCAAGGCATTCCATTAATTTTTGTGAATTTTTTTAGAGATTTTTTTTTTTTATTTGAAAAGAAGAGATTTTACGGTTTAAATAAAGTCACTTTGTGTGGGAGGTAGGCGTGGTTTTGATCCGATTTTGCCAAATATCATAGAGATGGCTTATATTAGATATCAAAGCTTATGTGCAAAATTTTAAGACATTTCCTTAATTTTTGTGGATTTTTAAGAGATTTTACATTTAAAATAAAGACACTTTGTATGGGAAGAAGGCGTGGTTTTTATCCGATTTTTCCAAATTTCATAGCCAGGTTTTAGATTGAAGATCAAAGCTTACGTGCCAAATTTCAAGGCATTTCACTATTTTTTTGGTATAAAATAAAGTCACTTTGTATGGGAGGTAGGCGTGGTTTTCATCCGATTTTTCCAAATTTCATTGCTATGATTTATATTGAAGATCAAACCTTACGTGCAAAATTTCAAGGCATTTCATTAATGTTTTGGATTTTGAAGAGATTTTACTCTTAAAATAAAGTCACTTTGTATGGGAGGTAAGCGTGGTTTTCATCCGATTTTTCCAAATTTCATAGCCAGGATTTAGATTGGAGATCAAAGCTTACGTATCGCATTTCAATGCATTTCTTTAAATTTTGTGGATTTAAAAACATTTTTACGGCTAAAATAAAGTCACTTTGTATGGGAGGTAGTAGTGGTTTTCATCCGATTTGGTCCATTTTCGAACTCGATCTTCCTTTTTTTTAAAATAAACTTATATTTTGAATTTCATCGCGATAGCTTTAACATTACGGCTGTAATTGTGTCGACAGACGGACACACGGAAATCGACTCAGGAGGTGATGCTGATCAAAAAAATATATGTAAAAATATATAAAAAATATATATATATAAAAATATATATATTTTTCTATACCTGCCACGCCTCCTTCTTGGCGATACAAACGGAATGACAAAGTTAATATACCCCTTACGCAGTACGCGTTGGGGTATAAAAAAAGGAGGAAAAATGTCAAATTAAATTTGTTGAGCAATAACGACTAAAACAATAAACAAAAAGTGAACATAACATATAGAAGAGTAAAAACAGTTTTAAAACTGAATTGCTTAAAATGCAAATCAAAAGCAATCTAAAGTGGAAATCCCAGTTTTCAAGTGAGGTAACTTTAAGCCATATATTTTAAAAGAAAAAACCAATTTAAGAACATAAAATACGTTCAGCATGTAATAACCGTATATTACAAATAATTTCTAATTGAGTTCTCGTCTGCTACATGTATGACATGATTAAAAAACAAAACAGCTGACGTAAAAACTAACGATTGCGTAAAATGGAAAAAAATAAACTAAACGAAATTAAAAGTACGTAAAATGAAACAAAGATAACGTAAAAACTTAAATAAAGATGACGTAAAATTGAAAAAAAATCAGCTAACGTAAAATTAAACCGAAGAAAATCACCGGCAGTAAAACCAAAGAACTAAAGTAAAAACTAAGCAAGAGATTACGGAAAAGTGAAGAAAAAGAAATAAACTCAACGAAATTAAAAGTACATAAAGTGAAACGTAAGTGCTAACGTAAAAACTAAACTAAAGATTACGTAAATTTAAAAAAAATAGACGAAACAAAAGAACTAACGTAAAGCTTAATTAAAATTTACGTAAAATTTGAGAAAAAAAAACGAAGCTAAAGCCAAGTTAACTGCCAAGATTCAATAAGTGAAAGAAAAACGGAAAGAAAATTATCGAAAAAGAAACCATAAGTGAGAAGTAAAACAAAAGGAAAATTCTCGAAAAAGAAACAATAACTGAGAAGTAAAAGCAAAGAAGATTATCGAAAAAGAAGCAATAAGTTTTTCCTTTTCTTCTTTATTAATGTATTTATTATTTTTTATAATATATGACATACATGACATCTTTTAATCTTAAGTATTGTTATATATCCATAATTAAATCTTAATCACGGTTGTTATAATTGAATTCTAATTAAATTTTATAATTAATTAAACTAAACGATTTTGTACTATAAAAGAAGATAGTTCTAAGTGTACTGATGTAAGCCTTAATTTTATATAAATAAAATAAGATAATTATGCGTACCAAAAAAAAAAAAAAAACAAAAAGTGAAAAGAGAAAAGAGAAACAAAAAGAAAATTATCGGAAAAGAAACCTGAAAAAAAGGAAAATTAAGTTAATTATTAATTAACACCAAAAAAAAAAACAAAACTATAAGTGACAAAAGACATTTTTGGAAAAAAAGAAACTAAAAAAAAACAATAAGAAGTGCCAAAAGAAAGTTTAAAGAAAGAAAAGAAATTCAAACTACCAAAAAAAAACACCATTAGTGGCAAAAGAACGAAAAGAAAATTAAATTACGAAAAAAGAATACAAAGTGACAAAAAATAGTTTTAAATTAAATTTCTAAAAATACGAGAAGTGACTAAGAAACGTTTAAAGAAAAGAAACTTACCAAAAAACCAAAAAATTACCAAAAAACCATAAGTGACAAAAGAACGTTTAAAGAAAAAAAACAAAAAAGGATATTAAAAAAAAAACTATTTGACAAAAAAAAAGTGTAAAGAAAGAAAAGAACATGGAATTACTAAAAACTAGAAGTGGCAAAAGAATGTATAAAGAAAGAAAAGAAAATTAAATTACAAAAAAAAAAAAACAATAAGTAACAAAAGACATATTAGAAAAAAAAGAAACCGTATATAACTACAAAAAAAGGAAAAGCAATAAGAAGTGCCAAAAGAATGTTTAAAGAAAGAAAGGAAAATCAAATTACCAAAAAACACCATAAATGACAAAAGAATGTTTAAAGAAAGAAAAGAAAATTGAATTACCAAAAAACAACACAAAGTGACAAAAGAAAGCTTAAAGAAAGAAAAGGAAATGAAATCACCGAAAAACAATACGAAGTGAGCAAAAGAAAGTTTAAATAAAGAAAATAAAATTAAATTAAAAAAAAAATAAAAATAAGTGACAAAAGACATTGTAGAAAAAAAAGAAAAATTAATTTATCAAAAAAAAAACAATGAGTAACTAAAGAAAGTTTAAGGAAACAAAGAGAATTTAACTAAAAAAAAAAACAATAAGAAAAGAAAATAATTTCGAAACGAAGAAAATTATAAATGCAAACACGAAACAACAGAGATAATATCAACAACTACCAGAAAGCAGCTCTTTAGAAAATCAACGACATCTACTACAACGGTAGCAACAAAGTTTTGGGCCAAAGTAGCCAAAACATGGCAACGTCATCGGCCACCGTCATCCAGCCAACAACAGGGAGCAAACCACCAGCAGCGTCGATGCATCGATGGACACAGCAACGTATCTTCTTACCGCTATACGAGAACTGAGGCCAGGTACAAATAGGTTCTGCAGCTGCTTCCAGTAGGGGAGTAAGAGTTGAATGTCTTATTGTACAGGGTTGTCCATATTCGAAGCGCCCATTTTATTTTTAAATAAATCAAAGAAACCACAATTTTTTGTCTGTTCGTCATGAATATCATTTAATTGGGTTCAAGTAGATTTGCTTACATTATTTCTTGAATATGATATCTCGTAAATGGTCGCCATTGGCCTCTACGACATATTGTGCCCATTTTGCAGCATTTTCCATGGTTTTCTTCAACATTTCGATGGGAATAGTGGTTATTTCTTGACGGATGTTGGTTTTCAGCTCTTCTAGGGTCTTTGGCTTGTTGACGTAAACCTTTGATTTCAAATAACCCCAAAAAAAGAAGTCTGGAGGCGTTAAATCTGGAAGGCGCACTTTTCACTTTATTTATTTTTTTGAAAGCACGTTGAGTTTTCACTATTGACTTGTTTTGTTGAATGTAAATTTCAACAATTTTAGAGCGTTCGCGTGGCGTGTACTGTTACATTGTAAACATTTGCTTGGAATGACGCTTCAAACGCGGTATGTTATTAGTCGATTTGGCATCACTGCGGAAAGTTACAGTGTTGTGTATATTACCGTCTATTTGCAATTTAGAAATAATCCTTAAGCATTGAATTTATTTTATGTTAATGTTTGTAAGACACAGGAATTAGATTAGTTGTTGTCGTTGTTAAACGTATTGCTTATTTACTTGCTCATATAATAGATAGCGCAATGCAACAACAGGTTGCTTGTGTTTAGTTACTAACATTGCAACACATAAGCGGATTTTGACTTTGTTAAATTTTTTATTAATTTTCTTCTTTTTGTCAAAGATATACGCCATAAATTAATTAAATTAAGAGAGAAATCGATTCTAGGACGACAATGAAGAAAAATTTAAATGAGCCCAAAATAAAACCTACCCGCGAAAAATACTACATTAGAAATCGAGCCCAAAATTAAAACTAAAAAACTGTCCTATGTTGAAAGATTAAAAAAAAAAACTAAGACTAAAAGGTTAACAAGACTAAATTTAAATCAAAGTTAAGAAAAAACCTAGTAAGGAATGGATCTTCGGCAGGGTACCGAATCTAAAATACCACCCTGCGGCTGAATTAAAGTATATTCGAAGTCTTTAGACGTCTGTAAAATTTGTATGTATAATCTGGAAAAATATTTGTGTCATACGCCTTATTTTATTTTACCCTTAACTGCCACATAGAGTAATTTGTAAACAAAGTTAAATGCCGCACCCACTTTTCAAGTATAAAGTTCTCAGATTTTACCGAAGAATATATGTATGGGTTGGATAAACGAAGTGGGCGGAACTTGAGTATATACAGACACGTTGTCATTAAGTTCTATATATTTACGAAAGCTTTCCAAGTTTGATGACGTCACTTTGTATTGAAGGTAGGTGTGATTTTCATCCGATTTTGCCAAATATCAAAGAGTGGCTTATGTTAAATATCAAAGTTTGCATGCAAAATTTCAAGACATTTCTGTAATTTTTGCAGATTTTCAAGCGATTTAACGTTTTCAATAAAGCCACTATGTATGGGAGATAGGCGTGGTTTTCATCCGATTTGGCCAAATGATATAGTGATAGTCTATATTATATATAAATTATATAAAATTTTATATAAAAGCACATAGGCAAAATTCCAAGACAGTTCTGCAATTTGAGCAGATTTTAAAGGGAATTTACGGTTAATATAAAGCTACTTTATATGGGAGATAGGCGTGGTTTTCATCCGATTTTTCCAAATTTCATTGCTCTGATTTATATTGAAGATCAAACCTTACATGCAAAATTTCAAGGCATTTCATTAATGATTGTGGATTTTTAAGAGATTTTTCGGTTAAAATAAAGTCACTTTGTATGGGAGGTAGGCGTGGTTTTGATCCGATTTTGCCAAATATCATAGAGATGGTTTATATTATATATCAAAGCTAATGTGCAAAATGTGCAAGACATTTCTTTAATTTTTGTGGATTTTTAAGAGATTTTACTTTTAAAATAAAGTCACTTTGTATGGGAAGTGGGCGTGGTTGTCATCCGATTTTGTCATATATCATAGAGATGGCATATATTTAATACAAAAGTTTATGTGCAAAATTTCAAGACATTTCTTTAATTTTTGTGGATTTTTAAGATATTTTACGATTAAATTAAAGACACTTTGTATTGGAGGTAGGCGAGGTTTTCATCCGATTTTTCTAAATTTCATAGCCAGTATTTATATTGAAGACCAAAGCTTACGTCTCAAATTTCAAGGCATTTTTTTAATTTTTGTGGATTTTAAAAACATTTTACTGTTAAAAAAAATAAAGTCTAATAGAAAAGTAAGTAAAATAAAGTAAAATAAAGTCACTTTGAATGGAAGGTAGACGTGGTTTCATCCGATTTGGCCTATTTTCAAACTTGATCTTCATTTTTTAAAAATAAACTTATACTTTTAATTTCATCGCGATAGCTTTAAAATTACGGCTGTAATCGTGTCGACAGACGGAAAAACGGAAATCGATTCAGGAGGTGATGCTGATCAAAAATATATATACTTTTCTATACCTGCCACGCCTCCTTCTAGGCGTTACAAACGGAATGACAAAGTTAATATACCATTTACGCAGTACGCGTTGGGGTATAAAAATAATAATGTATTCAGAAAAAAGGAAACCGCTAAAATTTACCTAAAACTAATCCGAAATCTTTAAACTTAATTTGAAACTAAAACCTTCAAAAGAAATTAATCTAAATTTAAAGGTTAAGAAAAAATCCAATCAAACGTAAATAGAAACTTAAGAAAACTGGAAACATAATTAAAGTAAAAGTAAAGGTAAAACTTAAGAGAAGTTTAATTTAATTTTGAATTACTTTAACATTACATTAGAATTCCACTACTTAAGCATTAAATTTAAAATGGAATTTATATCAAACCTGAATTGAAATTCAACATAAATGCTCTAAAAATCCAGAATAAAGTAGCAATATTACGAATATATTCAACATGTTAAAGAATGCATGCTTAAGAAGGTAAATTGAACTAATATTAAAAATCCAAATTCACTGAGAACTAAATGTTAATTTAGAAATTAAATTGACGATAACTACCCGGCCACAGAACTTAGAATTTAACGAAAACTACACCCCTTACACTTAACAAAAAAAAAATTATTTAAGTAACATTGAAATAAAACTAAAATAAAATAGAGATAAAATATAAAAAAAAAACAACTTTACAATAAAAGTGATAAAAAAGAGGGGGAAAAATAATACTGAAAATGAAAATTAAATCAAAAATTAGAAGCTTATATTGAATAATCTAAAAAAAAGAAAACAAAAGAAAAAAATCAGCAAATATCTACCCGGCAACACAAAACGGGTTTTTATTGTTTTTTTTTATATAACCTAAATCAAAAAAAAAAGGAATAAAAGGAAAATCTATAGTAATATTTTAATACATTGATAATTAACACGTTTTTAAGGCTATAACTCTGCCGTATGGGCTTGCACTCAAATCCTACGATTATGCGTTTCAATGTTAGTTTTTTATTTTTTTTTTACGATTAATAAACTAGTATGTTTCCTCTATATTATCAAAACAGGTAAAAATATAGTAATATCTGTTAATAGATTCACCCTTCATAGTTTAAGAAAATTCTTACGATATTTCAACCTGTTTAGACATTATCAATAATATTGTTCTATTAGAAAGTGAATGGCTTAAAGTTACTGTATTTCTTTTGGAATTGCTAAAGGTAGTTTACGACCGATCTGTGATCTACACGCCACAATGAACATTTTTTCATTCTAATACCATTGTAAAATATCGTAAGAATTTTCTTAAACTATGAAACACTGTACTTAACTTTTTTTTCTTATCTTATCATATGGTATCTTAACCCTTAATCAGGTTTATATTAGTATAAATAATGGTAGTTTAAGCTGATATTTGCATTAATTCTGAATTTTAGTTAGTTGCTTTTTTTTCTTATAGCGGGAAGTACAACTACTTCTATTGTTACTATTAAAAAAAAAAAAAGTAAAATATATCAATCTTACCTATAGGAACAAACTAACTTGTTTTTAAAAACAACTAATTAAAAAACTACTTTAAAATAAACCAGTATATGAACTACTATTAATTATATTAAGGCGGCAACTACTCTGATGTTGACATGTTTAAATTGCAAATTTTTATTAGATTACAAGTTTATATGTATTTAACCATGTTATTTCATCAAATATTATTAACTTTAAGCCATCAGTAATAGTTTTCAATTGGTTATTTAAAAGCAATTGAAAAAAATAATTTAAATGTAACTAATTTAACAAGTAGTTGAAAATATATGCAGACGAAAGTCAATTGACTTATTTAGCGGACATCACCATACAAAATAAGTTAGTTCGTTCTATGGAAAAAAGTCAGAATTTCAACTAGTTGTGGTTGACAAAAAACTACTTTATCAACTACTTTTAAATTAGTTGATTTTCCTACAGGGTTGTGCATCTGAAATACTTACTCCTTTCGTTGAACTTAGTACTCAGTTTTTGTCTTCAGTATTAAAAAAAAAGAACAAAAGTGTACAATAAACACATTATATATAAGTATTATAAACTTACATATAAGTATTATTTGCATTTAAATAAGTGAATATATGGGCGGGTCAAATTTTTTATCGACCAAGCGTATAGCAGAAACATTATCATTGATGAATTCTGAGAAAATTTCCAAAAGAAACCATAGGTCTAAAATCAATTCTAATATCGCGCATTGCGAGGTCAAAATTTGTTTATAGATTTTTTAAAAAAAGCTATAGATTTATATAAAAATATTGTTGAATAGTCCAAAAATGGCAGCGCATATCATTGATTATTGGCTTGTTAAAAAGGAATTTTGCCAGATCTCCGAATCTGACTTCATTTTAAAAATATTTTGGCTTTTAATCCAAATTTTGCCAACCTTATATTTAAATATTGTCAAAAAATGTAAAAATTATCTTAGAAACGATTTGATCATTTTTTATTTTACATATGAATTTTTCATTATTACCTTTTTACTACATTCTTCACATTTAGTATTTAAAAAGTAAACACAATTGGAAGTAGTAACCAATGTATTGCAGAACTGACCACATTTTACTAAAATACTCATGAATAAAATTGTATAGTAAATAGTAAGCAATTGTTTTATTTAAAGTCTGATTGATCGAATGCATATAATAACGTGTTGTCAGAATTCTCCGCGTCATTAAGTTTTTCAATGCAATGCAATTTTCACCTTCTGCAATGTCCTTTGATTCCTCTCTTTCGGAAATGGACGTTTCATTTAAAATCTCAGAGTCAAGTTATTTGCCGTATCAAAACATCAGTGATTTTGGTTCTCGAAGCGAATTAAGTGAGCTCCATTTGCCGCGTAATCGCTATATTTTAAAGTACTATTTCATTTTAAGTGAACGTGAGAGAGAAAATGGCAAACACTTTTCTTGTTAAATTTTTACCAAGCTAGTCGCAAAAAAATTAATTGAAATATGGTCCAAACTTAATATTGCAATGATTAATCCAAAAAATGTTGCAAAGAAACTTAATACCTTGCTCAATAATTACAAAAACAAAATTAAATATAAATCAAGACCCAATGTGTTTGCCCCTTTCTTTAACACAATAAATGAGCTTTTTTATATCGGAAAATGCCAATGCAATACAACGCCTTGCAGATGTGGGTTGATTCCGAATCATCTACAATAGTTCATGATTGATCAGCATACAAATAGAAAGCATACGATTCTCGAATTCATGACAGATGTTCTAAATCAACAATCAACGCAGCCACCAACTAGCCATGATCCAACATATAACAATGTCTGCATTCTGCCAAGGCGAGCGCTATTGTAGCGATGGATCATTTTATGCGGGATTTCTCTGAATGCGCTGCTACGTCGAACGTCAGATCTGTTGACAACTGACGTTTGATGTAGCTTGTTCGCTTGTTTTGTTTTGTTGAATTTAAAACCTAATTTCTTTCTGCTAAGAGGCTTACTTAATGCAAAACGTAGTGCTAGAGATGCTAATGGATGATGGTCTTGATATGACCATTAAGGAGCACATTTCGGACCTCATTCAACTATTGCAAGGAGCAAAGGATAGTTAAAAACATCAAAAATAGAACAAGCCACGAAAGTTTGCATTTATTTTAAGCGTTTCATTTGAGTGTTTGCTAATTCATGCAAATTGGACCGCAAACAGCTGTTAAATGACATAACTTGCAACTGTTGAGTAAAAGTAGCGTAATTTATTTCGCTAGGTAAAATACACATCGCTCGAGCGTAGACAGCTGCCAGCGCTGTCAAAAGTGTAGCCATTCACCCGAATTTTCTTGAGCGCTAGTGTTGGCGGAATGCAGCCATTGACTTACCGAATATAGATGTTGACTTTGAATTTACATCTGAAATACCAACAGGCACACACCATGTCACATTGACGAGAGGACCGTATACCAAAAGGTATGATGCCTTGAATTTTGCCATGATGTGCGATAGATTTGGAGTATCGGATAGAGTCGCATCTTGTTTGGCTACAGCTCTTTTCAAAGACATTGGCTTCAGTGATGACCATGGCGATTATGTTATCATGAACAAAGCCAAAGTGGCTCGGGAAAAAAAGAAATGTAGATATGCAGTGTCTCGGAAACACCTTGGTTACACAAATGTCATTGCTTTTTCATTTGACGGCAAAAAAAATGAGGTCTTGTCGAAAGTGGAAATAAATGCAAAGTTTCATACTAGAATGGTTAAAGAATCTCACTAAGTAGTTGTTCAAGAGCCAAATACAAAATTGTTGGGACACATAAATCTTGACGCTGAGAACTCTTGCACAAAGCAAAAACAACTACACGAGTTCTTTCACACAAAAAATTTATCTCTTGGTTCGAAATTGCTCTAAAAAAACCATTATATTGGTTTGTTTGTTTGCTGTATTTTTGCTGCTGCAAAATTGATTGAAACCTCTGAACAGTTACAGGAAGTTACATACTAATTTTACAGTAATTTGACTTTATTTTAAGTCAATACACTTTTCATTATAGGTTGTATATGATTTTATACACATTTTGTTTGGAAATATGCCTTCACCGTTAAATACTGAAGACGAACACGGTCTTTCTACAGATGTGAAGTATCTGTATCAATTAGCCAAAGCCGTGTCTGAAGGTTTTTGTCCTGCAGATTTAGCCAGCATGAAACCCGGACAAATAGTTTATTCTCGTTGGCTAACAAAAGCTAGCAGACTATTACGACTATATGTAACTACAAATTCGCCATCAACAAACTTAAAAAAGTTTATACACCAATGTATCAGGTTGGCAACTAAGTAATTGCGGATTTTTTTTAGAAAATAAAAGACAATTTTTTTATGGAACGAAATAACTTTATTCTGTAATGTATTGCCCATTTTGAGCAATGGCCTTTTGCCATCTTTCAGGCAGCATCATAATTCCACGTTCATAAATTTTCTGGTTTTTATCAGCAAAAATCTGAACCAGGTACGATTTGACATCATCAATATTATTGAAAATTTTACCATTCAAGAAGTTTTGCAAAGATCGAAATAAAAAGTAATCAGATGGTGCAAGGTCAGGACTATATGGTGGGTTTGGCAAAACATCCCAACCAAGCTCCAATTATTTTTGCCGAGTGAACAAAGATGTGTGTGGCCTTGCATTGTCATGGTGGAATACAACACTTTTTCGATTTGTCAATTCGGGCCGCTTTTCTTCAACTACATTGTTCAATGTTGTTAATTGTTCATGTAGACATCTGAATTGATCGTTCGGTTGGGTGGTAAAAGTTCAGAGTAGACAATTGCTTTGTAATCCGACCAAAGTGATAACATAACTTTCTTTTGATGAATATCACCTTTTGATGTTGTTTGAGCTGGTTCACCTGGCTTGCTCCACGATCTTTTCCGATTGACAATGTTGTAAACAATCCATTTTCCATCACCAGTAATCAATCGTTTTAAAAATGGATCATTTCATTACGGTTCTTTAACAAATCACAGATGTTAATGCGTTGTGTTAAATGATTTTCTTTCAGTTCATGAGGATCCCATATATCGGGTTTTCGTACATAGCAAAGTTGTTTTAAACGATTTTCAATGCATATGTGTGATACATTAAGCTTCTCTGCAATCTCACGTGTTGTACTGTGACGATCCGAATCGATTATTGCTTTGATTTGGTCGTCATCAACTTCAACTGGACTACCAGAGCGTTTTTCATCTTTGAGTGAAAAATCACCAGAACGAAATTTGGCAAACCAATTTTGACACTGCCGTTCTTTTAAAGTTTCGTCACCATAAACAGCACATACCTTTTTGTGAGCTTGCGATGCGTTTTTTCCTTTCCGGAAATATAAAAGCAAAATATGACGAAAATGTTCGTTTTGATTTTCCATTTTTCAACAGACGCTAAGCAAAAACTACACAACCGATCAAAAAATTTTTTTACTGATTGGCAGTTGAAGTACCAACTATCAAATAACAAAATGTATTTAACATTTCGATTACGTCAGCAAACCTAAAAATTCAACTAAAGCCACCTATGAGTGAAATCCACAATTAATTTCCAACCATACTTTAATGTAAAGTATTAAAGATCTGTTGTCTATGACAGTGCACTGTTAGCAAAATTTATACGGTCAACGCAATATTTGCCACCAAATCTTAGGGATATTATTAAAGCTGTAGTTCAAAATAATGCCTATTTCGGTCACCCGAGAATGTTTTATTGGCAATGCTCTTTGATGACACAAAACCGGTTACATAATCCAAGCTACATAAGCACAATAAACAAGCTACATAATCCAACAGTACTAAGGACTTATAAAAAGCATAGCATTAATTTCGAATGCTCAAACTATGTTGATTTGATAAACCTAGATGATGACAGTATTTTATCCGAACCTCCCTTCACCGCAAAAATTCCATACGAGCACATGCTAAGTTATCTAGAGTTTGAAGATCCGCCGTTGCCAGACCCACAAATTCCATCGCATATTCAGGGAACTGAGCGATTTGTTCAGTTACTTTCAAGTGTTTCTAGACGCCTAATTGAAAAAAATTGAGACGATGTTATGGCAGTAACTACAAAAAGTCTAACTAAAATACCCCGCACTGAGAGCAAACAAGACTTTAAAGTCTAAATTTGTATTTTTGGCACTGATTGAATAAAATACTCTTTTTTAATTTAAATCGTTTAGTTTTTGACAATATTTAAAAAACAGGTTGGCAAAATTTGGATTGAAAGCCAAAATATTTTTAAAATAAAATCAGATTCGGAGAGCTGGCAAAGAATCCTTTTCAACAAGCCCAAAATCAATGATATACGCTGCCATTTTTGGACTATTCAACAGTATTTTCATTAAAAACTCTAGTTTTTTTTTAAATCCAAACACAAATTTTGACCTCGCAATGCGTGATATTGGGATTGATTTTAGACCTATGGTTTATTTGGGAAATTTTCTCAGAATTCATCATAGATTACGTTTCTGCTATACGCATTTTTCGTGTTTTCTCATCCGAACAATTTGACCCGCCCTAATATATATATTTCGTCCGTATTATGATATTTAAGTTATCTACTGCAATAAGTTATTCGCTTTGGAATAAGTCAAATCAGATCAAATGTCAATATGTTATCTTTTTGCATTGTAGAAACAACATTTTTTCCATTTTAAACAACTTAAAGAGTATATATTTTCAATTTTAATTTTTTTTTAAGCAGTATTCAAGTTTATCTCTAAGCTGCCACATGCGTATGCAGGGTTAGGTAGAACCAAGATGGTGGCGTGGGCCAATGTAGGTGTGAACCATGATATAAGAACACAGGTAGCATTGATAAGTGTTGATTTTCTCTTCTAAAGGCATACCATAAGTTGTCAAAAACAGCTGTTCATGCAACACAGCTAAGAGTGAAGCAAATGAACATACATTCATCGGCTGCATTCAGCGAAAAATTTGCTACGTAGCTGTTGAATAACTTTCGGGCTGAAAGCTAATGGCCTAATTAGCCAAAAATAGATCAACGCAACACAGCCGGCTTTTTTGTCACATAAAAACCTACCAAATGCGATTTTGTGTATCTATTTAGCCGAAACGTAACGCGACGTTTTGAGTAATTTTTTCTTGTTTGCGTTTATTTATTGAAGCGAAATGTAAGTATTTTATTTTAAATTGATTTTTTTATTAATAATTGAAATATGTTTTCGAATGGTAGTTGACGAAAAACAAATAGATTTAGTGAATTAGTTGACACTTGCTGTGGTTGCTACGTTGGTAGCATAATCAACAAAAAGCCATAGTACGTTGCGTCATGTTAACCTGTGTTACGTCAAGTTTGCATAATCAGACCATAAAGCACTCACACAATAAGCTCCCTGAGCGGTTACCATTAATATAACACGAAATTCGTTAATGAAAATATATTTAATTTCGGTCATATGCATGCTAAGGTAATTCTATTGCTGCAATTTTACATTTTCAACATTTTTTATGTTTTCACTTATTAAGACTTAAACTTTCGTTTTAATAATAGTTTATTATATTTACAATGAAACAAAACATGGTAAATATTTGTACGTGAATAAAAAAATGTTTGGTTAATTGCAAACTCTGAAAAAGACAATTAACGATTGTGCTCGCTTTCTTCTTTGCCATGATATAATTATACTTGCTGCTAAATAACATGGAATTAACAAATTACTTAACTTCTACTAATAATCACTCACTATTATTGCAATACTCACTATTAATAATAAAATAAAATAGGAAATATTTTATAAGCAAGTGTTTCTTCTTTGCAAACTCTGAAACATAAACGATAGCGAAAACATAAACAATAGGCGTGTTTACCCTGTGTCCACATGTGCCACTAATCACTTGCAAGTGGAGAATATATATTAAGGTTATTCACAGTTTAAGTACGCAGGTCTGTTTAATTTACGATTTGTTATTTTTTCGCCAACTTACGTAAGTGTATTTTTCTTTGTTGCTGTTTTACATGCAAACGCAAATACGCAAACATGCGTACATAAAAGTACCCCTTGGACGTGTTTTTTGTGTCTCGCATTTTTATGCCCTGTCTACAGCGTATATAACAGTGTTGCAAAATTATTGAGTACGGCAAACACATACTGAGGTTCTCACAGTTTTAAAAATAACAAATGCTATAAATACGCCTTGTTAATATATGTTTAAACTGTGAATAGCCTAATTGTCTTCGAAAAAGTTCGAAATTAGCTGCAAGTTGCTTCAGCCACCACATGTGTAAGTGGAAGTTCTTTTAAAAATGTCGTCAAATGCGAAGGTTCTCCTTGCAATTGCAGTATTGCTAGAAATGAAGAAGTAAGAAAACGAGAAAAACATGTAACTAATGTTGCTTCTTATATAAACTTGCGGAAATCCCGGAAAAATCCAAGAATGCACAACAAAAAAACATCACTTTTATCCCCTGTTACATATCCCTGGATATCGAACCTGGCATGACTGCGCCGACTAGCTCAAGTGTTACGGGCGCTCTTCTTAACCCGTCATGCCAGGCCGAGGGAGCCAACAATAACTTCCGGCTTGCACCGGAAGTGAAAATTTCAGAAATAAATCCATAGCTACAACAAAAAAAGCTATACAAAAAAAAAACTCCTTAAATGCCTTACTTACGCTTCACTCAAATGTCAAAATCGCTAATGTAAAAAAAAAACTTC
The DNA here is from genome assembly GCA_914767935.1 of Coremacera marginata. NCBI lineage: Eukaryota > Metazoa > Arthropoda > Insecta > Diptera > Sciomyzidae > Coremacera > Coremacera marginata. Next base: position 84,594,813 of record OU612043.1, read on the forward strand.
TATCATATTGAACCGCCACCTATTCATATGTAAACCTTCACATCAAAGATAGGAGAAGATGACGATCCCCCAGTTCCCACCCATCCTAGGTTATCAACTTAGTACCACCATAATTTTTTTTCTTTTGATAACCCCGTAGATCGATATCAGATACAAATCGAACATTACCACACCATCACAGTCACAGAACCGCCCCTGTCTTCAGGCCCCACTTTTAGAAATTACCAGACCATGTTCATTTCTTTGCAATAGATTCACATTTTATTTATAAATTTTTAAATATATTATTTTTTCCCTTTCTTTCCGTTTGTTTAATCCTAACCTTTTTTACAAAAATTTTTTTTCTTACAGATTAGCAGCTCTTCATATCAAATTTTGGTATCCTATCTTAATAGTATTTAACCTCAAAAACAAAACCCTACAATATCGGAATTGGACTATACAATCGTCACTCAGAAAATTATAAAAAAAAAAAAAAATCATAATAACAATCAGTATTGAAATTACTATGCCATGAAATTTTTTATCTGTATGGATATGGATACAAAAATACAATTTTAAACAATTCACCAATTTTTTTTTTCTGAACTAATCGAAGCAAGAAATTTAAGCAATAGTGTTACTTAATATTTACAATATCAACAATATTCATTCATTCATATTCATACAATATGTTACGGAAAGTAATAAATCATTTAACTAGGCAAATAATTAGATATTTATTGAGACCAATACATCAACTCGTGCTAGCGCACTTACAAAATTTGGACTCTTGGAGTATTCGCGGAATGTTCGGACTTCGCGATTATCTCTTTTTTTCAGAATCGAAACTCAAGATTTATGTCTACCTAAAGGAGCTCGATTAGGGTTCATCAACTACGAAGGTTGGCTTCAAATGGTAAGAAATTGCCACACATACGTACGCCGCGAATTTACCGAGTATGCCGAATGACTACTCTTACCACAAGAGCATAAAAAAATTTTAATTATACAATCCCACGAACTTTTAACTTTTTTTTTCCTAATTTAATAATTTTTTTTCTTACATTGAACAACTTTTTTACGTTGTGTATATATATAAAAAAAATGAATCACAAAAATGTTCACATGTTAAAAAATTATTAAAATTTATTTTTACTCTACAACTAAACAAAAGACTCTTAACTTATTCTATATGTTGCCTCCTTTTGTTGTTTTTTATATTTTCTCGCTGCTATTTTTTTTTAAGCTTAATTTTATTTTCTCGCTGCCATTTTCTTTTTTTCTTTTTCGGCAATTTTCTTTTTATTTTTTCGCGGGCATTTTTTTAATTTAAATTTTTTTTTACGCCTTAACTTAAATTTTTCGCTCCAGCAAAAACTCTTTTTCTATTTCTAACCCTTTTTCTCCGGCACTCACAGCCACTTCGTTTGGGGACCCCTGACTAAATTCAGCAATCTCTCCTGCTGTAGTTTAGATCTCCACCGAAGACCCAGTATAACGCTTCGAGTTGCGTATAACACTTAATTTATATATATATATGTGCTTAAAATACTTATCCGACTTGACCGACTTATCTGTGATTTTCTGTGGTGTTTCTGAGCGCTGGTTCGCCGCGGTGCGTACTTCCGGTCGGCCACAGCTTCTTTTCTGCAAGGTCTTCTCGTTCTTCCGTCTGGTTTATAGTACCAAGTTTGCTCTAATCTCGACTTAGGCTGATCCCTAGTTGCACAGTTTTCTTTTCAAAAAAAATTTTTTTTCCTTTTATTAATTTCCACTACACTTTCCTCACAAAATTTCCCACCAGCCCATGCACACAACTTACCTGTTTTCTTGGATTAGCCTGGTTTCTCATTGAAATCTTGGTCGTGGATCGCCTGCTTCCGGTAGGTGCACTTGACTTGGCTATTCTCTACGCCTATTTAACTTTTTTCTGTTTTCGAACCAAATATATATATTTTGTACAGTAACGAGTTTAATGCCGCACTCTGTATTGTACACCACTTTTCACAGCAACTTTTCAAATGTAATTGCTTCTAGAAAAATTTACGCAGGCCAACGCACCCTACCCACAAGCCGAGGAACTGGACTTTTCCCACTTTTTCCTCATTTTCTCTGTCCCTCCAACGCTACTCCTAACTATCTCTTCCCTCCTTAGGACTTTTTAATTTACTTCTCATTACCCCTTCCTGCAATTTTTTTCTTTTAGTTTTGCTCGCATCAGCTGGCTCACCTTCCCCCGCTCACGCACTTTTCCACACCCTCAATCACTATAGCTATCTTATTTCAATTTTCCTTATTGTGCTTTTCTCATCCTCGGCCCTACGAACAATTTCCTTTTTTAATAAATCTTGTCATTCCACCACTAGGATTAATTCTGTTCCCACTCTGCTTACTACTTTGTTCGAACGTGCCATCATTATGTAGTCTTTACACCCACTTCTTGGCTATCTGTCAACTGTTCCTGCAAACAGCTGTTTCACTGTATAATATTCAGCGAAATACAGAAGGAAGACGGCTAGCTCAGTTCAACCGGCACCTGCGCAACGGTCATTTGGTCTGAGTGAATACGCATATAGTTCGACTCACAGATTATTTCTGGCTGCCTAGCCAACGCTGTTGGTTTTTATATGGATTGCCAAACGTCAAAATTTTTATAAGGCTGAACACGCTGTAGTGAAAATACAGAGACGACTTCGGAAACCATCAAGATTTACCAAAAATTTGCAATTCCAACACTCTTGCGCTTAAGAAGCAACTGAAACTGCGTCAGAAACTAGTAAGCGCTGCTCCAAGCAAGCGCGCGATTTGGGCGACAGGCAAACTTTTCCCAGAATCGCAAATCTCAGCTTCCCAGCCGTATGGAAAGCAGTGGCGGGATGCTCCTCCAAACCACTTTGCGCAATCTTCCTTGTTTGGATCAAGATTTTTTTTTTCTTTTGATTTTTTTTTTTTTGAATCCTGAAAGACCACTGACGACGGTGGCAGTGTCATAATTGTATATTTTGTTTTCGCTGGACATATTCTACTTTATTTTAATTTTCAGGTTATCCATCTGTAGCCTCTGATCGCTTCGCTGTCTTGTTGGCCATGGCCGCATTCGGGGCCTTTTTTTTTGGCCGAAACTCGACACGCAACACCCCTTTTCTGACATTTACTTTCAGCAAGTGAAAAAATTCACAGCCTATGAAATTTCCTTGCAAGTAGCGCTGCAAGTATGCTGCAAGTCCCAAAATGTGAGTGTGTTAGTAAAAATGTTTGGATGTATTGAGTTTTCCGAAAATTCACTTGCACGTGTGGACGCTAGGTTAGGTACTTGATTGTAGTAACTTACAAGCTGCTAGAACGTGTTTCCGTATTTTTCTAGCTCAAAAGAGATAAGAAGAACAAGCATAAAATCACTCTCTCGAATAGGCTTGGTATGAAAAAAAAGTAATTTTCGTACTGTAAATTTCGTAATTTTACTATAAATTTTTCTTTATTCATAAGCATATTTATACATATAGGTTTCAATGAAAAATAAATATGACCTTTAAGAGTTTATTCATGTTATTAATATCAAATTAAATAATTATATTAATAAGGTTAAAAAATTATAAAATTCAATTAAATTTATGTTGTATTGTATTATTTATTTGTTTGTTAATTCTTTCCTTGTGTCCAAACTATAACAAGACATATTCTTCACTCTTAAATCAACGTTTGTGTGCTCAAAATGCCTCTGATTATTGTTTTATTTAAGTTTATTTGAGAAAAAATACGACCAACGTTTGCTGACGAACTAGGCTAGGTCAAAATTTTAAAAATTAATTTTCGCATCAAAGACAATGCCAAAGGTTAGTCTCCTCTTCTGATGAATAAACTGTTTTCCAGTAATATTCAATTTCTACTTATTCTTCTGAATCACTGAAAAGATAAGCAAACTCTAAATTTAAAACATCAGAATCAAGACTTCGCTTTCTAAAACCAGATTACGAAATACTTTGAGCAAATCGGCAAGTAATTTTAAATGTCAGTTTCTCTATTGGACTTATCGCATTTGATAATTGCTCTAACTTAAATTTTACCTCAACAGCGAAATATAGCTGCTCCAAGCACATAAATCAAATTTTAATCTGAACTTAAATCTCAAATTTTAAATAATAAAGGAAAAGCGATTTAACCAAAAAACGTAATTTTTGACAAAAAATTTAAAGAAAAACGTCAGGTCATAATTGCAGCCAAAAAAAGTCATATGACGATAAATCGTCAATAATACCAACCCTGTTTTATGCTACATACCATTCAACCCAAAAATCGTGCAACAGCTACTTAGCAAATTTTCCGCTGAATGCAGCCAATGTGAATTATACACAGCTAATAATGAACGCTCTCTTTCTTGGCATTTTCTTTGACAACTTATGGTATGCCAAGGAACTGCCACTTCTACCTTAATTCTTGTATCATAGGTGTGAACCATGGTAGAATTATAAAGGCCCTTATAGACGGGCAACTAATCGCAAAACTGATTGAAAAACTGGTTGATGGTTTTACCTACAGACACTTGGACCAATTTTTCAATTCCAGTACAAAAACTTTTTCTTCTTAAAAACATCGCTCATATTATATTGAAAATGAATGCAAATATTTTTTTTACTATGAATCTTACGTTTAGTTGTTGATTTGGCTACAAACACATCACCAGTTGAAGAACTGGTTGATGTGAATCGCAAAATATCAAAATTTTTTAATTTTTATCAACGGATTGATAAACTGGTTGAAAAACTAATAATGACACCTCAACTTATCTTCACACGACTTGTTTTCAACAACCTGCTACCAGTTTATCAACCAGTTTTGCGATTAGTTGCTCGTCTATAGGGTCCTTAAGGTAGGCTCAAGTTGGAGCAAAAAGGAAGATGTATGTCAAAATCGGCTGGTCGAATTTTAGTTTTCTTTTTGTTGTTGTTGCCTTAATCTTTTGACGTTTAGCGTTCACAGCTTTGTTGTTGCAAAACTTGTTGTTTGAGCAGCTATTTAAATGTGAGCCTGCCTTATAATTGTATCATGGGTGTGAACATGGTTTATTAATACAGGTTAAGTCACTTGAGAGAACCTCGGTCGAACTGTCAGAATGGATAAAAGGAAATCAAAAAAAAAAAAACTTGAATCTGTACAATTTTTAGCTAACAGCTACTTTGACAGTTCGAGCAAAGGCAGAAAAAGAGTGCTTTTCTCTCAAGTGACTTAATTCCCTTCAGCGAGCTGGTAGACAATGAACACCGTGTACTAGTTTTGTACTAGCACTAATAGGTCATATACGAACTAGTGAGCTATCGTATCCTAGTAGACAAAAACGCGCTAGTAAATTCAATTAGAGAAAGTGGAACAAAGCTATTTAGCAAGCTGCCCGTATAAACGTATATACATGCCGTTTTGGCTGCAACTTAAATTTTGTTGCGTTGTTCTTTTTGCCGGAATTTAGTTAAAAAGTGTTAAAAAGAAATAAACTAAATAAAATAAAGCAAAAAAAAGTAATAATAATTAAACATGAACAAAGTGCAAGTGGCACTTTAAGCAAATAGAAAGCGAAGTGACTAATTGGGAACTGCATGCGGACCAAATACAGCATTCCCAAGAAGTGTTTGTTTTAGAAGAAGTGGAAGAATTTGATGTGTGTAGTATATACATATGCTTGTAATATTGTTACAAATATGTAAATATGTTTACATGTACCTATATTTATACAAAAATAAATAAATATTACATTAAACTCCAAGTTTTTTAATGTGTTTGACAATTTCAAATATCAATCCCTAGAGAACAAGTTTTAGAACTAGTGCTATATCTGTCCCAAGGTACTAGTGCGATATCTCTCCCAAAGAAGCAGTTCTTGCACTAGTACGCGTTGATGCAGTAGGTGAAAATTTACCCTTCTCGTAGGACAAGCCCATGTTAAATGCGACAGTCAAAAGCATTGCTTGGAGGTAGGCTAAGTACTAGTAGCTGTCTCCTTAGTACTAGTGAATTCACTATTTTTGTACCAGTTCTTGACGCTGCAGGGAACCTATATTAATGAACATTGGGTGTGAACAAGTATTTTCAGTTTTCTGGGGTGGCCAAACATAGGCGCAAGGTCACCATGGATGGTTTCTAACCAGAAGTGGGGAGGGCAGCCACGGTCGATGGACTTCAGCTGAACATCAACCAAAATCAAAAACAATCAAGGTTGCAAAGTTTTTTTGGATATTAGATATCTTTTTATTTTGGGTTTCTCATGATGTGTTTTTTAAAATTTGGAAAGTTTTCTTGGTGCGATGAAGTCTGGGACGATTGTTTTATAATTCATGCAAGTTTCCCACTGTTTCCCAAGATTATACGTATATATATGTATATATTCATATACATTTCGTCACTTAAAATCCAAATAGACCTTTTAAAATAAATCCATACATGTTCCTTACGCATCTGTATTACTTAATTTAATAGACGCAAAACATATCTAATTTAGAAAAAGTTATTTATATTCTTTGAAAAATAATTTAAGTTTTATTAAATATGGTTGAAATAATTAATAAACATCAACAGGCATGATGATTGTGGGAGAATAGAGTAAAGCGATAGATCTAAGACATACGAATAATAATGAAAAATGTCAATTTTTGAAGTACTACAATTGCAATAAAAAAGAAACATAAAGATCAATTCTAAAAAATAATAATTTTAACAAATTAAAATAGGGTTAATTAAATGTAAATATATGTTGAATATCCATCCGAATTTTACTTCGAATGATAGTAAATTGGCAAAAACTTGATAGAAAATAACATGAATTAGGTACAACATAAGTGTCACTTGGCATTCAACTAAAAGAGTACTACTGAGTGCTATTTAGTAACTGCTACTGAGTGTGCCACAATCCAAGGATGCATCATAACCTGATCCAATGGCAAGCGTTGCTGTGGATTTAAAACTAACAGTTTGGAAATTAAATGTGCCGCTGCTTTTGATACATGGTCAGGTAGTTTGTAATCAACTTTAATTATCTTTTTGTAAGTATCGTCATAATCAGATGCAATAAAAGGAGCACGACCAACTAACAATTCATAGCATAGAACTCCTAAGCTCCACAGATCTACATTTTTTGTGTGAGGCTTCCCCTGCACCATCTCTGGGGGCAAGTAATCAAGTGTTCCACATAATGTGGTTCGCATGGAATTCGGTTCATGCACAGACCAACCAAAGTCGGCAATCTTTAAATCACCTTTATGACCCAGAAGCAAATTTTCCGGTTTTATATCACGGTGAATGACATCACGTTCATGTAGATAACGTAATGCAGAACCAAGCGAATTTATATAAATGGCAGACTGGCGTTCATCAAACCGCTTGAGTGGCTGCGCTTGCAGCTCTTTAAAAAGCGTACCTTTAGGTGCATATTCCAGAATTAAATATATACGGGCATCGTCGTGAAAATAACCATACAGGCGAAGAATATGTGGGTGGCGCAGATGCGACTGGATTTCAATCTCGCGACGCACTTGATGTTCCACATTTGATTCGTGTATCTGCTGTTTGAAAAGAACTTTTAGTGCAACGACAAATTTTGACTCTTTCTCGCGTGCCAAGTAGACGTTTCCAAATTTTCCTCGCCCTAGTGGACGGCCAATGTCAAAATTATTAAGTGACCATACCTTTTTATTGGAAGCTGATTTAGAACCTGAAAATAGAATTAAACTAGTTCATTATATTTGTGTAATTTTTTTTTTAATGTAATCTTACTTGTTTTGCTCTTCACTCCATTGTCTATTGTATTTTCAGGAAGGTCTCTTTTCTCGACGTTAACAGATGATCGCTTTGATTTGATAGGATCTAAAGTAGTTTTAATTGATGTAATTTCTAAACATTCAGACACTGCGTTTTTTGCATTCGAACTGGAGGAGTCTTCGTTCACAGATTCTAATTTTACGACAGATACGGTAAAATTTTTCTGCGATTGAGATGGTGCAACCACAGCTAATCTTGTGTTATTAACAGAATTGATTGCTCTTTGTATTACACCTGAGTTTGTTGTTGATGTTGCTCCGGTGAAGCGAGCAGTATTATTCTCAAGCATAGATGGTTTAACCATCTGAGTATTGCATATTAAATTCTGTAAACAAAATTATTATAGGAATGAAAATATGGTTGGAAACTAAAAACACCAACCTTTTTAGTAGGAATCGATTTGGTCGCAAGTCTCATTTGAGGCTGATCCATCTTCTGTACATGATTCTCTTTGCCACTGAGAGCGCAACATGGTTTTCTAAACATTTTCCTCTATATAAACTATTGAATGGTGATATAAGTTTGTAAAATGATAAGAATAAATGCTTTTTTGGTTTCAATTTTCAATAAAAAATCTATATAATATAATTTAAAACGCCGTTCCAAATCGAAATGCTATACGAATGCGCCAAGAGCTCTTTAAAATTGTGTATACGTGGAGAATGCCACTTAATTTTAAAAATATTACCCCAAACTTTGTTCACATGTGCAAGTAATCACTTGCAAGAAGAGAATATATATTAGGTCTGTTTCCGTACACATTTTTGATTAAAAGTCGTGTAAAGTTCAATATGAGAGAAGGTCTGTTTCCGTACATTATTTCGAGAAAAAGTCGAGTAAAGTTCAATGTGAGAGAGTAAAATTAAATTTAAGAATAATGTCAAAAGTACGGAAACGTTCAGTTTCAAGCATGAAAACAGCTGATTGCCTATCAAATGTAAACAGCGCCAATTGTAACTTGTTACAAACTCAAACGGAGCCAATTTTAAATTGATATTTTATATTTATTTATATGTATTGATGGTTTTTGATATTTAACAATATGTAAATTTATTTTTTATCGCACAGCATAAGCAAACAACAAACGACAAATTGACATTAGCTTGTTCTTCTTGATGCTTGTTCTTATGTAGCTGGAACAAATTTCTTCTAGCACACTTCGAGCAACTTTCGAGCTCGAGAGAGCGGTTTTATTCTTGTTATTCTAGCTAGAAAAAGTACGGAAACACGTTCTAGCACATTGCAAGTTACTACAATCGAGTACGGAAACAGACCTATTGTCTTCGAAAAAGTTCGAAACTAGATGCAAGTAGCTTCAGCGTCCACATGTGCAAATGAAAGTTCATTTAAAAATTAACTTTGTTGCGGGATTCCCAAACGCCTTAAAGACGATTGTCGCAATGAACGAAAACGACAATTACGATTATCGTTAACTGTTTGGGAATCCTGCTACTCTTTTCAATGTTGTGCTGGCTGCCCTGTTATATCAAGAAACGTCAAATAAATTGCAAAAGTCTTCCGTAAAATAGCAAATCACAAAATTAAATTCAAAATGTCTGGCGGCGAAAGTTTGTTAAAAGTAAATTAACTTATATGTTATATTTTCGTTAATATCGTCAAAATTACTGATGTGTTTCTTTTGTTAATATTAGCCATTTGTTAGGTGTTTCCGTGTCATCGTACCTGGCATGATATTAACCCAAACTAGCTCATGGTTTTAGGGCGCAGTTCTCAACCCATCATGCCAGGTCGAGGGATGAACAATAACTTCCAGTTCGCACCGAAAGTAAAATTGAATATTTTATTATTATCAAAAAATAATGACAAAAACCAAAAAAAAATCTAAAATTCATAGATTTAAAAAAAATTAAAAATAATTCAAAATAATCTTAATGACGAAAACCGAAAATCCAAAAAAAAAATTAGAAGAACGAAACTCTTGAAATAACAAAAAAAAAACATATGAAACTTGCACACTTACTGCAGCACTTTCCGACCACGAATATCGAGTGTAGGCATGAGATGTTGTTTCCCGAATGCACCCGCCCAACCTGATTATCCACGCGATATTTTTTTGGATAATCTTCAGACCCCCTCTTTTAGAATTTAGCACACCATTGGTATATACATTTTTTTTTTCAATAGAAAATAACAATTTTATTAATTATAATAAAATCTAACATTTTTTCTTTTCAGAAAGTTGGCAACTCTATTTTCTTACTCTCATCGCTATGGGATTTTATACTATTTTATAATTTAAATATTTTTTAATTTACATGAACAAAAACCCAAATGAAATCAAAATTAATCTAAATAAATACGTATAAAAGATAAGGTATAATAAGACCAAATATATATACACCCATGGACAGATAAATAAGAACATATTTTTTAAAAACAAAAAATACCAAAATTTGTCAAAAAAATTCGATGCATAAACACCAAACGCAATGAAATTTATATTTTGATTCTGGCAATGCCGTATTCTAGTAAAAACCAACGGGGAAATCCCGTTATTTGTGTTTGATGCGTACTTTTCTACAACCAGTTGCTTTAACAGTTGGACAAGTAAATAATAACGTAAGCATTTTTTTCAAAATTCTACGGGTTGAAGTGATTTTTTATCAAAGGTTTGTAATTCTCTGTATAGCAGGAGAAATATTTAGTTTAATTAATGTAAATAATGTATTAGATGGGACGAAGTAAGCACTGTTCATTGGAGGAAAAGCGGCTGGTTGAGAAATTGGAATCGAAGGGCCATACGTTCCGTTACATCGCTAATTGTTTGGATCGGTCCTTGTGTTTTGTGCACAACGCTCTTAAGCCACAAAAAAGTGATGATAGTCGAGGAAAAACCAACAAAAAATCCCTCAGACTCTACAGACAATAGAATTCTAACGCTCGTAAAAAGAGACCCTTTCATGTCTTCGAGGCAGATTGCTGGCGAAATAAATAATGAAGTGTCTTCAAGAACCATCCGGAGGCGATTACAGGCCTCAAATCTACCTGGAAGAATAGCCAGAAGAGTCCCTTTGCTACGTCCTCATCATTTAAGGAGTAGGTTAGAATTCGCCAAAAGTCATGTGTCATGGAAGGGAACTGAAGGTGAAAAGAAATGGAGAAATATTCTATGGACTGACGAGTGTAAGATTAATTTGTTTTCAAATGATTACGCACGCAATGTGCGAAGGCCAAAGAGTAAACAATTCCACGTTCGATTTACAAAAAAGACTGTAAAGCATGGGGGCGGCAACATTATGGTGTATGGAGGATTTTCTTGGTATGGCGTTGGTCTGATACATCTCATTACCGACACTATGACTGCATTGAGCTACAAGGATATCTTGGAAACTGTAATGTTACCGTATGCCAGCGAGAATATGCCCTTGATATGGTCGTTACAGCAAGATAACGACCCGAAGCACACCTCCAAGTTAGTAAAAAAGTGGCTGACAGATAATAAAATCCGAATGATTCAGTGGCCAAGACAATCACCGGACCTAAACCCCATTGAAAACTTGTGGGGTATCTTAAAAAATGAGGTATCAAAAAGGCAGTTCTCAAACAAAGCACAATTATGGAGTTTTGTAAAAGAGGAATGGCAAAAAAATTCCCATAGAAACTTGTAGGAAATTAATTTCATCAATGCCAAATAGGATACAAAAAGTTATTCAAAACAAAGGAGGACACTCCGGATATTAAGCTTAAATTTTTTTTGTACTAGTAATGTTCCTAAACTTTAATCTGTAAGCAAATATTGAATGTTCTTATTTATTTGGCCAGGCTATTTTGTTCCAAATATGTTTTTTGCAAAAATATTTTGTTATTTACTTGCTTATGTTATTTTTTTTAATTGTATTAACTAATTTTAAGTTCTTTTTAACTAATGAAGTAATTTATTTTTATTTAGTACTGAATAATAAAGCATCACCAGTGAATGCACTCACAAGCAAGCTATGTTCTTATTTATCTGTCCATGAGTGTATATAAGTAATGCCACAAATTTAATAAAAAAATTTAGTACTCCAACAAAACATTTATGTTAAAATTTTATCAAAATTTAAATACAAATTAAAATTTTACATGGGCTCTATCAACCCCAAAAAAAAAATAAACTCTGAACGTTTTAAAATTCATTGCCTATTTTAAATTTTTCCCAAAAAAAATTTATTAATTATAGTATATAAAATATGTTCTGTTTATATTAACGCGCAGCCAGCATATTTTCTTCTACCTATTAAGAGCTCTTAAGGGTTTACATGAAAACAAAGCTTATTACAAAATCCGAATTAGACGACTTAAAATTTTTTATCGCATACCAAAAAAAACAGGCAATGATTTTTTTTAACACCTCCAGACAACGGATTTTTTTAACTAAGCTGGACAATTCTTACAAACTAAAAATTTACTTTAATTAACAAAACCTTACATAACTAGCTTAAAATGACTAAATTAAATCGCTAAGAACGGACCGGTAATTGCTATCAAGCTAACGTTATTAATTACAGCAAATAAAAACAGACTATGTTTGTGCTTAAATTATGCCCTCATGTAGAAATGGAAAATTTTAAATAATCATAACAATAAATATCGCCAGTAAGTTTCTTTCTTTTCTATTCTATAGCACTACAAAATGTCCACTATCTGTCGCCGTTTCGCCATTTTTTTATCGGCTCGGTTTTTTTCCGATGTGGAATTAAAAAATGGTGGTGGTTTCTACTTAATTACTGTTGCTGTCGTTTAAATAGTGTCTGCTACTATTGCTACTCCTTTTTTTAGATATTTCTAAAATAAAGCTTCTGACCTCAGTGTTGGATACAACAAGCAAATAATGGCACTACGATAAAAAAAAAAACAATTTGTGGCCGACTTAGCTTTTAAGCGCGGTAAGGTCTCAGCGCTTATTTCTCCCTCGAAGTCCACCGCACTGTTGACTCCGCAGCCACACTGTTACAAGAATTCCTTCAGATTATTATTTTCCTCTTCTCTTGTCACTACTCACAATTGCTGTTTTTTTTTTCTCTCCACCAGGTTACGACGCTCTGAACGATCCTCTCCTTGAATGTCCTTGTTCTCTTTTCACAACCTAGCAGCACAAAAATTTTCCTATCTTTACTCTAATCTTATTCTAAGACTAAACATAAAATTTTCCTCTTTTTTTTAATCTTTTCATACCTTTTTTTTCCGCCTTTATCTCCCACGTATGTCCTTCTCGTTACCCTTTTGAAACCGCCTAAATCAATTTCCTTCTCCCTTGGCTTTAATCCTTTTTTGTGCCCTTTTTTGATAAATTTCCTTTTTGATATCCTCAAACCCTTTTTTTTTTTTTTTTTTTTAGAATTCACACTTTCACCAATTTCACCAACAAATGTTTAAGCACTTAACATATATATATGTTATCCCTTATAATTGACTGTCACTTTTTCACTGGTTAACATCCTGTTTAAACGACGAACTTTATGCAACTATTACTTCCAAGACTTTCCAATCTTGTCTCTACTAGGTTTTTCTCCTGCAACAGAACTTTTCCAGCACCTATTGTATGATTTTCCTCCTCTTACTGATCCATATCTCCTATGCAACACCCTACTCCCTTTTACTCCTACCGCTTTTCCTTAAACTTACCTATTGGCGGGACTTTTTCCGACTTTCAGCCTTTTTTCGAGTTTTAGCCCAATGGACTTTGCCCTGACTCGGTTCCATAATTTTCCCTCACTCTCCCTACCGTTTCCCCTACCAACACGCCCATTTTCCATCATCCTACAAGCGACGTGACGATAGCCGTACCAGGCGCTCATGAACACGCAGATAGTTGGTGTGCCCGTCATTACCACTGGGTCACTCGCATTACTTTTTAGTAGTAAAATTACTGTCCACAACTTTTCATTCATTTTTCAGCCTACCAACACTAACATCTAAGTGTCATTGTTTTTCAACCATCATGGCCGCCTGCACTTTAGGGTTGTGCTTAACAGTTCCGGAGACGGAACGGACATGGAACGTTTCCTTTAGAGAGCGGAACTAGTTCATTTAAACATGTCCGCGGAACTATCTAGTTCCTTTGTTTATTTGATCTGCTTGAGCTGCTTGTTTGTTGAACGTCTCTTTTATATAGCGGAACTAATAAATGGAAATATGTCCGCAGAACTATCTAGTTCCTTTATTTATCTGTTTGAGCTGGTTGTTTGTTGAACTGTAGAGCAATTTTGTAATACTCTAAGTATAATTGTAACACAACGCACTGACTAACCAAATTGAACACAATTTTTTGTTTTTTTCAGTGTTTTCATTTCAAAATTAAAAAATGAAGGAAAATATTCATAAATTATTTAAAAAAGAAACTTTAAAAATTTGCTAAAAAAATTCATAAAGTTCAAATATTAAGTAACAAAATTGTAGCATAAGAAAATATATAAAAATTATCTAATAGTTCCGCGGACAGTCTTGCGAACAGTTCCGCGGACATCCTTATTATGTTATAAAATAAAACAGTTCCGCGGACATGCTTACTTTATAACATAATAAGCATGTCCGCGGAACTATCAGTTCCGACAGTTCTCTGTATTAGAGGAAATGTAACAAAAGTATTCTAAATATCATTTCATGATTGTTCTCTTTCTTATGTTACAAGCAAAAACAAACAGAACAATGCATACAACAAGAATGACGATATATCATATAGTCTATTATTTCATTCATTCTCTCTCACATGCATTATCGTTTTGCTTGCCATCACTCAAACAATTCGTCTAAGCAGTAATATGTGTGCTGTAAGTGCGAAAGAGATGTCGGCTTATGTTGCTCATTAGAAAAAATTTCATTTCAATCGGAACTGTTTGGACATGATTAAATCGTACAGATGGAACGATTGGAACTATGTCCGGGAGTGAACATAGATCCATGAACTATACATGTCCGGAACTACCCATCCCTACTGCACTTGCAGTGAATTTGGTAAGTTTTTCTTATTCGATTTTAATTAGTTTTATAAATGAAAATTGTATTTTTCCTTCAGATTATCTACATAAAACCGACCCCTCGCAGCTTAGTGGATTAGTGGATGGAACACGCACCATTACGCTGTTATGGGCAAAACAAAACAGGTAGGAAAAATACGTATATAAAACAACAAAGTGCATTGCATTAGCCCTCGTGCGTCTCTTTATTTTTTTTTTCTTTTTTCAGGCACATACAGGTGGTTCAGCGTTTATTTTTTTTCGGACGATCACACGCAACAAAACTCTGGATTTGTACGTGTTTTTACGAGGGAAAATACAGTGTGCAGGGTGACTTGGATTTTCTACTTGGTATTTTTTTCTCAGCGCCCAAAGTAGGCTTCCGCCTACACCCTGTGGTCTCTTTCCTTACTCTGAGTTAGCCGGGCAATAAACATTTTTTTTTTCTTACAGGAACCAGGAATGGTTGACTGGTATATCATGATTTACCTGGAAATATTTTCTTTAGCTTTTCTGTTTTGCCTGACTGGAAGTGTTTATATTGAAATGTTTTCTTAAATGTTCTTTTACTTTGTTTGCTTTATTTTCTTTCAGCTGACGCATTTGGAGAATTCATTGGACTCATGCAGCATTGCTGGGAATCTTTTTACAGCCTCTAAAGGAGTTCACAACTACGGAGCTATTATCATCGCGGCAGAAATTTAAAAAAAATTTTCTCAATTGTTATACCCAATTTGTGGTTGCTGCTTCCTAGTATCAACAACACTTATTATTTTATATTTTAGACCAACTACGCTACTGACTTTTTAACCCCGCGCTTCATTTTAGGTCGCTCTGTTAGCAACTCTTGATGTTGTCAGCGCCTAGCAATTTCATATTTTACAAATGTATGAATGCAAAATCTCATCTCTGAAAATTAACCTAACAACGCACACTACCGAAACCTTTTCTATATTGATTTTTATATTAAGCTGTTCTGTTTATTGCAAAATTTAGAGATCATTGCTTAAGATCTTTGGCATGAAATATGCCGAGTGTCTTGCCACCTAGAGTTTCCAGCTTATACATGTTGTTGCCTACAGCCTGTATTACGCGACATTTTACGAACTTTTTACAAAATTTGGCATTAATGTTCTTTTTAAAGTCACTTTGGACAAAGTTTCTTTTGTATACCTCCTGTCCAGGTACAAAACTGATCTCTCTTTTCCTCACATTATATCTACGAGCACTTCTTTCAAAGGCTGCATGCAGGTTGTTTTTGAGTTTATCTCTCATGAGCGCAAGCTTGTCTTCTTTATTTAGCACAAAGAATTCAGCGTTATTTAACGATTTTAGTTTTCGAGCAAGTTTGTAGTCTGCTCCATTCATGAACATATATTTTGACCAAATAGTGCGAAAAATGGGGTAACACCTGTGGCGGCGAGAATTGAACTTCTTAGTGAACATTCAATTTCCGGCAAAAAGAGATCCCAATCCCTATGATCGTCTTCTAAGTAAGTACGAATCGCTGCTGGCACTGTCTGGTTAACTCGCTCGGCTGCGTTTGATTGAGGCGAGTACACGGCTGTTTTTAAATGGTTTATACCGAAAGTTTCGATCATCTTGCACAATTCTTTGGACGTGAATTGAATTCCGTTATCGCTGTGAATTATTTCGGGAACACCGAATTTTATAAAAACCTCGTGTGTTAAAAATTCCACAACATTTCGCGCCGTCGCGTCTCGCATTGCTTTTAGCAACGTGAATTTGGAAAAATGGTCAACCACTATAAATATATACGTGTTGCCTTTTTTTGATCTCGGGTATTTGCCCAAAAAATCTATATATATCTTTTGGAATGGTCTTTCCGTTACTACTTCTTGTCCTAGTCGCATTTCAATATTTGTTGATTTATTTTCTTTGCACAGTGTGCACTGGCTTCTAAAAGTTCTAACCTGCTGGGTCATCCTAGGCCAAAAGTAAAATTGTCTTAGGCGGTGTAAAGTTTTAGCGATTCCGCCGTGTGCCATCACTTGTGGTTCGTGAGCTTTTGAAATCAATGTTGAGGTCAACGCTTCATGTACCCACATCTTCCAGCGGCATTTCTCAGTGTCCGCATCACTTGTGTCACATTTGGTTCTCTTGAAAATTACTCCGTTATCCACTGTCAAATCTGGCAGTGTTTCTTTATTTTTGTTAATATTTGCTATTAATTCCAGGTACTCTTCAGATAAAAATTTGTCAAAAAGAAGTCAGCTCTACTTCTTCCACCGCGCGCGATAGAGTGTCCGCTACTACGTTATCTGCACCCTTCCTGTGCTCAATTTGGAAATCAATCGCCTGCAACCGGAGTGACCAACGAGCGAGCCTGCCGCTCAAGTCCTTCAGTGACATGAGCCACTTAAGTCTGGCGTGGTCAGTGATGACGGTAAATGGCATCATTTCCACGTAAGGTCTGAACCTTTTCACAGCCAGGACCGCCGCTAAGCACTCCTTCTCCATCACGCTATAGTTTCTTTGGTGGCTGTTTAACTTTTGTGAAAAGAAAGCCACCGGATTTTCATGATTGTTATCGTCCACTTGAAACAACACTGCACCTACGCCAATACCGGAAGCATCACTCTGTATCCAGAAACGTTTTCCGACATCTGCGTGCTTTAATACAGGGGCTGAGGTCAGCGATTGCTTTAAGTGATTAAATGCTCCGATCGCCTCTGGTGTCATACAAAACTTTACGCCTTTTTTTAGTGTGTCGCTCAGGGGTGCTGAGATCTCAGCAAAGTTTTTAATGAAATGCCTGTACCATCCTGCCGTGCCAAGGAAGCTGCGAACTTCTCTCGTTGATCGTGGAATTGGAATTCTCTTTATTGCTAATACCTTCTCTGGATCGGTTCGTAACGCGCCACCACCTATAATGAAACCTAGATATCGTAACTCTTTAAAACAAAACATTGATTTTTTTAATCCTATCGTAAGATTCGCTCTTTTCAGACAGTCTGCAACATCACTCAACACCTGAAGATGGGTATCAAAATCGGCCGCTATAATCAGAAAGTCATCGAGATACGTGAACACGTTGGACTTGAGGCTCTGCGGAATAACTTTATCCATCAGGTGGCAAAGGCGTTGAGCGGCATTGCAGAGACCAAATGGCATGACCGAGAATTGGTAGAGAGGCTGACCTGGAACAGTAAAAGCAGTGTACGCCTTGCTTTTCTCTTCCAATTCAATCTGCCAAAAAGCGAATTTTAAATCAACGCTGCTGATGTAATACCTTTCATCTATTCTACTCAGGATGCCGTCAATGTTCTGTAACGGGTATGCATCTTTTACCGTTCTTTCATTTAGCTTTCTCGCATCTAAGCAGAACCGGTTTTTTCCAGGTTTGCGTACAATGGTGGTGCGGCTGCTCCACGGGCTCTGACTTTCCTGGATTATCCCAAAACCCAGCATTTTATCTATTTCTTCAGAGACGATTTCTTGTATCGCCGGAGAAATAGGATAATGGCGGTCTTTAACAGGAACTGTCCCTTCCACGAGCTCGATTGTGCGTACACATAGATTAAATAAATGTGATGTGTAAAAATAAAAGATTTAATTCATGTTTTAGTTAATGATCCAAATAAGGCAACAAGGTATTTTAATAAATTTCAACAGAAAGAAAAGAGGTCACGACTGGTACTGGGTGTGCATCTAGTGTGTGTGGAAACTAGTTGCGACTTTCAACTTCACAAATTTGATTGTTAATTTTTTTAATTTGAAAATTTAATTGTCAGGTTAATACAAAATTGAATTCAATAAAATAAAATTTTCTTATGTTGTGCTGACTGCAACATAAGGAAAATAATTGTGGAAAACAAAGGTAAATATAACTCATAACAACTATTTTTATTAATTTATTTAGTAGCTTAAATTCCTGCAGCAAAATTAGCAGAAGCAAACAAAAAGAAATGGTGTTCAATGGAGTTCAACAAAGAAAAGAGCAGAGCGTTTCCTTGGAGTATTAATACAGGTTTAAAAATAGTCACATCCCTATAGGAACAAACTAACTTGTTTTTAAAAACAACTAATTAAAAAACTAGTTTAAAATAAACCAGTATATGAACTACTTTGAATTATAATACGGCGGCATCCACTTCAATTCTAAATAGTTTTTATTGCATTATATATAAAGTAATTGAAATACTACTTAAAAACAAGTGGTTGATAAACTACTTTGAATTATATTAAGGCGGCAACTACTCTGATTTTGACATGTTTTAATTGCAAATTTTTATTAGATTACAAGTTTATATATATTTAACCATGTTATTTCATCAAATATTATTAACTTTAGGCCATCAGTAATAGTCTTCAATTGGTTATTTTTTAAGTAATTAAAAAAATAGTTTAAATATAACTAATTTAACAAGTAGTTCAAAATATATGCAGACGAAAGTCAATTGACTTATTTAGCGGACATCACCATACAAAATGTGTTAGTTCGTTCTATGGAAAAAGATCAGAATTTCAAATAGCTGTGGTTGACAAAAAACTACTTTATCAACTACTTTTAAATTAGTTGATTTTCCTACAAGGATTCTATTATTTCTGTGCGTATTTTTTACTATACATATGCCTTTTTTCTTAAGATAATGAAGATAATGTATTATAAGTTTCTGAAGAAATAGCTGCTTTGGTTTGGCGCAAGATCGGAAGGCACCCTGACTAGAATCGGAAACGGCACCGTTGCTACATTCTTAGGGCTACGCATAAGGCCCGCAGGTGAATGCGGTTCCTCAAGTTGTTGCTGTGAACAACCGATTGTGGCGAATCTTTTATGTATAAATCAAATAATATTTTGTATTCTCTTTTTATGAAGTGAAGGATTTAATAAAATTCCTACTTCAAATCGAAAAATTTGATTTTGCTTTATTTTTTGAAAGGCAATTTTTTTTTTGCACTAAATTTTTTTTATTATTATTTTTTGACATTTTGATGTTACACATATACATTTCTAACGTTTTATTTTTGATTTCATGACATTTGTAAATGACAACTTGTTTTTGTAACCATCAAAATTAATTTCGAAAAATTAACAATTTCAATTGTTATTTCTGTGCATATTGTTAATGCTATTTTAACCAAGATTATTGTTATTTTTCTGTTAAAATTAACAATTTTTTCTGAGAGTGTAGACATTTGCTTATTTTTAAGTTAAGTCCCAGATACAATAATAAGGTAGGGTAAGGAGATTCACCACACCGACCTGGAATGTCAAAATTATAAAATATGGTGTTGCCGTATCTTAAAAAAACATCGATGAAAAATCCATGTTTGTTCTTAGTGTTTTTGCTGAATTTGCAAAAAAAAAAAAGTGAAGAATGCAAAATGCCGGCAACAGAATGCAGAGAATGCACAGCAAAATTGCTTCAAATCGACGAAGTAGTTTTATGCACAGGTGGATGCGACGAGAGTTTTTGCCTTAAGTGCAGTAACTTAAAAAGAAACGAAATAAAATTAGTAAACGAAAATATTAATACAAAATGGTTTTGCAATCAATGCAGTTTGTCGGACACAAACACAAAATTTATAGAAATAAAACATTTGATAGAAAAGTGTGAACAAAACAAACTAAAAAGAATTGATGTGAAAGAAATAATGGAGGAAGCGATCTTAA
The DNA here is from genome assembly GCA_914767935.1 of Coremacera marginata. Classification (NCBI taxonomy): domain Eukaryota; kingdom Metazoa; phylum Arthropoda; class Insecta; order Diptera; family Sciomyzidae; genus Coremacera; species Coremacera marginata. The sequence continues at coordinate 84,615,192 of OU612043.1, forward strand.
AGAAATGTAAACAAATTAAAACAGATATTATTGCTGAATTAAGTTCCCTAATAGAGCAAAATATAGAAAGCAAGTGCAATGAAATTAAAACAGATTTAATAAAAGAAGTATCAGCAGAGTTAAAAGTAAACAATGACAAAATTAGTGAAATATGTTTGGAGCGAAACAACAACAACAACAACAACAACGAGAAAGCAGTGTCATATGCGCAAGCTGTTAAAAGCAATGCTAACAAAATTGTATTGAAACCAAAATCAAAAGGAATAAATAATAAGGAAACAAAGAATGCGTTGAAAAAATAATTGAACCAACAAATAATTTAATCAATAATGTAAAAGAGATCACAGATGGTGGAATAATTGTTGAATGTGAAACGGGGGAAGCTTACGAAGAAGTGCAAAAGAAAAATAAAGAAAACATTGGAAACGAATTCGATGTTGAAAAAGTGCGCGAAAAGAAGCAACAGCGAAAGTGGATCAAAATAGTGGGAATGTCAAATAAGCTAAGCAGTGACAGGGTTGCCGAGTGCATAAAAAAGCAAAATGATATTTGCAATGACAAAGAATTAAAAGTAGTTAAAATATATGATGACTTAAATAAAAGAATGGAAAGTTTTAATGTGATAATAGAAACAGATGCCGAAACTTATAAACAACTAATAAAAAATAAAAGAATAAAAATTGAGTTTGACTCATGTAGAGTGTTGGAGCACGATAGCATATTGAGATGCTTTAAATGTCTAGGTTTCAAACATAAAGCAAATGAATGTACAAACAAGACAGCGTGCAGCAAATGTGCTGGAAATCATGACGTAAAAGAGTGTCCATCACGAATTGTAAGGTGTGTAAATTGTTATGAGTTAGTCCAAAAACGTATAATAAATGTTGACTACAATCATTTCGCTTTTAGTAGGGAATGTCCGGCGCTTAAAAGACTAAACAATCCGAAAAATAAAGTTAACAAATAGCAGCTAAACACCTCACAAAGTTTAAAACTAATATACCTTAATATCAATAGTATACTTTCAAATAAACTTGAACTAGAAAGATTAATGGAAATAAATAAACCAGCGATCGTGCTGTGTTCGGAGACATGTACGACAGAAGAAATTTGTGACAGAGAGATTAACATAAAAACATATAAAACAATTAGATGCGATTCACACAGCCGGCACACTGGCGGTGTAATAATTTTTATTCAAAACACAATTGAGCACAAAATAATTCTTAATAAGACAGTGAACAAAAATGTCTGGTGTTCTGTTATTCAACTAAAAAAGTGCGATATAAAGTGGCGAATTGGAGTTCTATACCATTCACCAAGCTCAAGTGATGCGGAATTTTTAAATTACATTGAGGAAATAATAAGTGAAGTTTGCGACATGTCGTTTAATAATATTATAATTGGCGACTTTAATATAAACTTAAATATAAATTCAACTTATAGCTTAAAACTTAATGAAATATTATAATCACAATCAATGCGGCAAATAATTAATTTTAATACACGGATAGCGGAATCGTCCGAAACATTAATCGATCATTTATATACAAATGCAAATAATATAAATTCTGAAAGGTTAGACAATTATAAAATATCAGATCACGAAACAATAATGTTCAAAATAAATATAAAAGAGCATCTAGAAATGCGAGAAAAGAGGAAAATAATATCATGGGAAAATTACGACTGCGAAAAATTATTAAACTTATTACGATGCTATGACTATAATGTTTTAAATAACGTTAACGTTAACGAAAAAGTTAGTATTTTAACAAACAGCTTATTAAACTCTATGCAACAGTTAACAAGTGAAAAAGAAATAAATGTCAAACTGAAAAACAAATGGTACGATCGCGAATTGACTGAATTAAATAGATATAAATACGACATATTTAAAAAATGTCAAAATACTGGAATATGGAGGGAATACTACGACATAAAAAAGTATTACAAAAAACAAAATTAAAGTTAAAAAAATAAAGTATATGGAACACAAAGTTCAAATTAATAGTACAAACAGTAAACTTATGTGGAAATATCTTAAACAAACGGTCAACATAACAGAAGAAAAAGACACTATAAATAAAATTAACATAAATAATAAAGTTTACGAAAATAAAGCTGAAATCGCAGAGGCATTAAACAAATATTTTGTTGATAGCATAATGGACATAAATAATAATATTCAAATATTTCCAATTAATAATGTAATAAGCCAGCAGATTAATACTAGACTAATATTTACAGAAATAACGACAGAAGATATTCTCGAAATAGTAGACAATTTTAAATACAAGATTGGTGGTAAAAATCTTCTATCGGAGGGTGTAATAAAAGACTCAGTGCAATATTTAGGACATTTCTGTGCAATTATAATAAATGAAAGTGTAAAAACTGGAGTGGTTCCAAATTTATGGAAAATTTCTACTGTAATACCTGTAAAGAAAGTGACAAAAACATTAAAAGCTGAGGAACTGAGACCAATAAATACTCTTCCGAATATGGAAAAAATCTTAGAGACTGTGATAAAAAGACAACTCGTGCAATATTTAGATAGTAATAACATTATAATTAAAGAGCAGTCAGGATTTAGAAAATTGCATTCCTGCGAAACTGCACTAAATTTAGTGATTGCACAATGGAAAGAAGACTTAAATGCAAAAAAATCAATAATTGCCGTCTTTATAGACCTAAAAAGAGCCTTCGAAACGATAGACCGTGAAATATTACTGCAAAAACTAAAACAAATTTGAATCAATGGAATCGAGCTGAAATGGATTAATAGCTTAGCAAATCGCAAACAGCACACAGTAATAGATCAAGCAAAGTCGAGAGAAGTACCAGTAGAAATTGGCCTGCCCCAGGGATCGGTCTTAGCCCCGATTTTATTTAATATATATATTAATGATATTTTAGATTGTCTTAAACATTGTAAAATTAAACTTTTTGCTGATGATGCCTTAATAACCATAAGTGATACTGATATAAGCACTGCAATGATAAAAGTACAAGAAGATTTAGATAGACTTTATATATGGCTGTGTACAAATAGACTTAAATTAAATATAGCGAAAACACAATTTATGACAATTACTCGATGTAATGTTAGGTTAAGTGATCAGATACTAAAAATTAACAATGAAAAGATTAATGAGGTAGAAAAAATTAAATATTTAGGTATTCAGATAGACAATAAACTCAAATTTAATGATCACATAGATTATACAGTAAATAAAATTGCAAAGAAAATAGGATTTATGCAAAGAACATGTCGTCAGAAAAGAATACAAAATTATGGTTTATAGATCTATTATAGAACCCCATTTTACATATTGTCCATCAATATTATATATTTTACCTGACTCACAAGCTGACAGGCTACAAAAGATGCAAAATAAAGCTATGCGCCATATATTAAAAGCACAATACGATACACCAACAATAACTATGTTGAATGCACTAAATTGGTTGAGCATTAAACAACAATTACTCTTCCATACAATGAAATTTATATTTAATATTAAACATGGATTAGTACCAGAGTACCTTAGTAATAATTTAACATATGTTAACGAAATACATTCCTATATAACAAGAGACAGAAATAATTTTAGATTGCCTTTATATAGAACAGAAGCTGAAAAACAAAATTTGTATTACAAAGGACTTAAATGCTTTAATGCTTTACCAAGCGAAATCAAAAATTGTGATAACAAAAACCGTTTTAAAAATTTATTATACATATACTGCAAAACAACACCTGTGAGATAACTTTAAATTATGTTAGGAAATTAAGTTAAAATTCGTTAAAACATGTAGAAAATAAGGTTTTGTAAGAAATTATTAATATATAAGTAGGCTTATTAAAGCTGTAATAAATAAATAAATAAATAAATAAATTACTTAACTATGACGGCGTGTTATAACTTCGTAAGCTTCGAAGATCGACAATTTGTCGAAAATTAGTATGTTGTAACACATTCGACACGTGATACTTTTGATAAAATATCGCTTTGTTTCCTTTTTTCAGATAATTTGATTGGGTTTTTTTTAACATATTACATATATTAAAATTGATATTTCACTTCGATGTGCGCTTCGAAAGTGAAATTATTAAATGTAGCCACTGAAAAACGGGGAAGTACATTATTTTACGGTACATTATATTATTAAAAAAGTTTTGAAGTTTTATGTGTGGTGATACGTTGTATGTGTGGTGATTTCAATAGTAACTATAATTTGGTTCATTTTTGTTACTCGGTGGATGTATTAAAACGTCAATTCATTTTACATCTTAACACTTAATTACATTTCATTTCTATCTGAAATGTTTATACTGATAGATTTATCAGGTTATTTTTCATTATGAGCTGTGTTCATAATTAGACCAAATATTTTTTTTGTCACTTGGTTTGTGTGCCAGCGTTGGCCCAAATGTTTGTCCAAATAATAACATTAGCACGGTGCTCCTAAATTGTTTAGCGACCCGAATATGTAGTATGTTATATTTTTATGCTTGTGCATTTTTATACTTATCTATGTATCTGCGTTATGTTTGGATTTGGTTGAGATCTCAATCTCTTTCCACGTAAGTTCTTGGGTTGGACAGTAGCTGCAAACCAACTCATGGCAATAAGATATAGTTTTTTCTTTTTTTTTTTTTGGTCATTCTTTGTTTTGAACGCTAGGTGTAATTTTGGACATTTATTAATTATTATTAATTATTTTTCATTATTTTAGACATTCTGGTCGTTCGGTTTTTGGTTTAACTTAAATAATATTATAATTAAAAATTCGCGTTAATTTCAATTTCCGCCTTAATTCCGCTGAAAAGCCAATAACATGCCTAGCGGAATCCTATAATCGACAACGGGGCATTTATTTTAGTACGTAGGCACATTCTGCGTGTCTCGGCTGATCCGGGCGGGATCTAGAATGTGAATCGTGCATGGATATAGCATGGGCTATATGTATCTTTAGAAGATTTCTTACCTCCAGTGCGAATAAAAAAAAATAAAAAAAAACTGGTGGAGTCAACCTGTTTGGAAAAGTTAGCGTTCAAATTAAACCAATCTGACATTAGTACATTAGACATTAGTAGCGCAGCAACATTAAAGATAAGGATTTATGCTGGTCATGTTGTCTCTACGGAATTTCATAAGGTATGAAATTTACGATCGAATAATAAATCATCGGCGACAGCAACCCTTGTTCGACGGAGAAAATCAGAATATTTTGCTAACAGGGCCAACAGGTTCGTCAAACTGTCAAGCCAGCTTCTTAACTATCGAACTGGATCGAAAATGGCCACCGTCTGCCGGACAGGTTCGCTAATGTGTAACGCAATTAATTGTTTTAAGCTAAGGAATTAGGCTATTCACAGTTTAAGGCGTGTTTAATTTACATTTGTAATTTTTACGCCAACTTGCGTAAGCGTATTTTTCTTTGTTATTGTTTTGCATGCAAACGCAAATACTCAAAGACGCGTAAATAAAAGTAGCCCTTGGACGTGTTTTTTGTGTCTCGTATTTGTATGCCCTGTCTACAGCATATATAACAGCGTTGCAAAATCATTGAATACGGCTGTCACACACTGAGGTTCTCACAGATGCAAAAATAACAAGTGCTATTAATACTTTTTTTTAATATACGACTAAACTGTGAATAGCCCAAATATTAATGCTAAAAACGCATACGTAGATATGTACAAATTGTATGTAATGCGCTTTTACACAATTTAATAATTCAATAGTAGACAACAAACATCAAATTATTGACTAATTCAAATAGTACATTTCCTACTACAGTGCAGTTTTGTTACTACTTAACGTAAGACATCAAGAAAAAGCAACCGTGTTGCAAATGTTTTCAGCTTCGGACCGTGAACAAATTTTGTTGGTTACTAGGAAATGTTCGGATGAAAGAGAAGCTCTCTCAAATTCCAGTTTTTTCTTTACAACTACACGATTTACTTGCACTCCACAAAAATTACCACCGATCATGGCAGAATTATAAGGTAGGGCAGACTCGGAGAAGAATGAAGTAGAAATCAGAGAATAATAATATTAATATTAAATCGGGTATTGGCCGAAGCGGGCCGCAGTGGGTTCCTTTTCGTCCCCATAGGAACGCTAAAGTCCTTCTCTCGCTAAAGAATCAGCATTTTCATTCTGTTCTACGCCAGAGTGTCCTCTCACCCACATAAGTGTGAGCTCATTTATCTGAGCGCACCTATTGAGTTTTGTATGACACTCTATGGCCAGCCTGGAAGTGACGCCTGTACGCTGCATGCACCTAATCACCGACTGATTGTCAAGGGCAATGACAATTTTCTTGCCATTGACCCGGTCATCTATCAGGTGGTCCAGTGCATGCACCACACCAAGCATTTCGGCCTTGTACACAGAAACAAACCTCCCTAGTCTCAGTACAGAGGACAGGCTCAACTCTTCTGAGCAAACGTCTGCCCCGGCTCTGCCATTCATCAGAGAGCCGTCTGTGAATATACTGATATCTTTACCAGCGATTTCTTCACAGACTTCCATCTGTTATAAGAGTTTTATAACACTTTTCTGTTATCCTTACTCTGCCTTCCGTCCATAGGCATACTCGCCTCCCTGACATCTCTATGTACAATATCAATGATGTGTATATGACCATGTAGGGCCGTTGATCCATGCCACGTAGCATTTCACAACATCCTGAGGGCTGCTAGCGCCGCCGTTTTCTTTATTTCTAAATCCAACGGCAGCATACCTAACAGAACCTCCATTGCGCTTGTTGGAGTGGTGAGTATTGCACCTGTTATTCCAACACACGCCAGCCGTTGGACTCTGTCCAGTCTCTTCATAATAGTTTTCTGGCTGACTTTTGTCCACCAAATTACCGAAGCATACATGACGACAGGTCTAACCATCATAGTGTAGACCCATTTCAGAGACTCTGGGTTTAGCCCCCATTTGAGTCCACAAACGCATCTACACTAAAACAGAACCCTCTTGGCTCTTTGAATCCTATCTTCTACATGCTCGTTCCAGTTCAGTTTGCTATCCAGGGTTACCCCTAAATACTTAACTTTCGTGGACATGTTGATTTCAGCTCCAAAAAGTCTGAGTGATTCTCTCTTCAGACCTGTCTTCTTTCTAGTAAAGAAAACATTGTCTGATTTTCCTGCGCTTACGGTAAGGCCTTGTTCTCGACACCACTGCTCCACCATTTGGAGTGCTCCCTTCATGATGTCTGAGATGGCGTCAATGAACTTGAATGAACCACAGACCACCAACGCAATGTCATATACATACCATATCGTGTCTATGCCCGAATCATCCAGTCTAACCAGTAGTTAGTCCACAGTTATGTTCCACAGGGTTGGCGATAGCACCCCACCCTGGGGACATCCTCTCTTTACTCTACCTCTAGTCTTGAGTCTACCATTCTGCATGTTGACCGCCCTGTGCTTGAGCATATTGTCTACATAATTTACTATCATTGGGTTAACATCGCGCTCTGTCAGGGCTTGCTGCAGCCTTCCAAAGCATATTTTGTCGAAAGCACCCTCGATGCCTATAAATGTGGCCATCGCAATACCTCCTGAAAACAGCTCCTTTTCAGCAACTCTTGCTAGTTCGTGAAGAGCACTCTCCGTAGTCAACCATCACTCCTTCCATCGTTTTCAATAGGAAAGACGTCAGGCTGATCGGTCTGAACGACTTCGTCTCCACATAATCCTTTTTTTCCGGGTTTCGGAAGAAAGGCAACTTTCGCCTCTCTCCAGAATCTCGAAACGTAACCAGTCGCTGGGCAAATATACCCCACAGCCTAGGTGCAATGAGATCTTCTCCCTATTGTATCATAGCCGGAAATATTCCGTCCATCCCTGATGTTTTGTACGGAGCAAATGATCGTATAGCACTACGCACCCCGTCCATAGTGATCATTCTTTTGGCTTCCAATCTGTCAACACTGTGCATCTTTCTTCAAGGGTGTCCACGGGTCATCAGACCTAAAACTTCCAGGAAAATGCACCTCCATCAGAACTTGCATCGACTCTTCTAAGTTCTCTGCCATGGTTCCATCCATTTTTCGGATTGGTCCCACTTTGGACCAATACAATTTACATTCTTCTGAAATAGTTTCCATCCTAGAGCAGAAGTCTCTCCACGACTGCCTTTTACGGTGTCGTATGAGGTTCTTCAGTTCCCTTTTCCTTGCCTTGTAGTCTGCCCATGTTTCTGGGGTTCCCCCTCTCATGTGCAGATTGAAGGCCTTCCTTGCCTTCTTCTTCAGAGATTCGAGTTCTGTGCACCACCATGGCGCCGGATCACCCTCGTCTACTGAAGATGTAGGACATGCCACCTTGTAAGCTTCAACCATGGCCGAACTAAGATGTTTGACATGGCTTTCAACTTCCGCTGTATTTCCTGGTATTTTTATAGCTTTCTGGTTCAGTGCTTCCCTCAACTTCGCCTTATATTTCACAGGGTCTATATTCTTGGGAATCCTGGCTTTCTTGCTATTTCATTGGCGTCGGTTTCCGTACTTGAATTTTAACTTAGACAGCAGAAAAAATGCCAGCTAGTTGTCAAAATCAGCTGTTTATCTCGAGTTTCTTTGTGTTCACGTTTCGCAGTTGATTTTAGGTCGAATTGCTACAGGATTTTTTCGCAAATTTAAGACTTCTTCCACACTTTATAGATTTTATTACACTGTTTTTTTAATATTTTCACTCAAGTTATCACAATTTTAACACACGCGATATCACAGTTTACAACTTGGAAACATTTTATATTTACTTCTCTAGCAATTTCTACGAAATTCGCAGTTTTGACAACTAGACGGCATTCTCATTATTCACTATTCGTTGACGCGTAAGGGCACTAATCCCCAACTCACACGATGATTGCCAATCAAACAATTTATTCGTTTTGTTGTTGCTTTCAATAGAAATCTGTCCAAAGTACTGTGAGCGAGATCGGATGAACACAGATTGCAGAAATCAAATTTATTCATTTTTTGAATGCAGTACATGGCATCTGAACAGTGTTACGAAATAAAGTTTTTAGTAAGTTTAAATACATAAAAAGTACTTTTGGTGAAGAAACGTAGTACAAATACAAATACAAATACAAAAATACAAATACATTTCTTCTGAAGACACCCACACCCCATCTGCCACCCATTATGAGCTTATAGATCAACAAAAATTTTGCATCAAGTAAAAACAACCGATTTAAAAATTCACGAGCGATAATAAATTCAGCACATCGCACATAGGGGCCACTTGCACGGGAGGCTTGGTCAAAACTGATTTTTTAAAAAATAGGATATTTAAAAAAATTTTTGTGCATTTGTAATAAGGAGGATATTACTAATCGGATCAGATTTTCCGTTTAGTAAATACAGTGTTTGCAACTTACCTCTTTTTGGATATTTGAAGTTTATTATTATGCAGTGCAAAAATTAAGCCACTTCAAAAGTATGATCATCGTTGAGGATTAATAAAAGATATCTATGTGTAGCTAATAACAACCAATCCAAACATTATAATTTAGTATCTTCCATGTAAAAATTGTTTACTTTTTGGAAGAAAATAATGTGTTTTTTATGTATAAAAGTTAATTTAACATCAAGCTACAGTACAACAATAAATATGTTTAGCCTATTTGATAGTAATTAATGCACTTTACAGATAACTCTTAAGTACCATAATTAGTAACTGACATATTCACCTCACTATTTTTGCAAATTGACAGTTGAGCAATAACAAAGCTAGATGAGTGTTAAGAAATTCGTGGTGAATGAATTTTTCGTGTACGTGTGCATGATACAATAATAGGTGTGTTTTCGTACTCTACACTGTGTAAGATTTGTGTAAGTTCAAACTGAGAGAGTAAAAATGAAATGTGAGAATAGTTGCAAAAGTACGGAAACAGCTTCTAGTAAGTTTCAACCACAAAACAGCTGATTTTGACTGCAGACATGTCAAACGTAAATTGCGCCAATTAAAATTATCGTCAATTTGTTTGTGAAGTTGATGCTTGTTCTTCTTTATGCTTGTTCTTACTTTACTCGGAGTCTTGAGTTCTAGCACTCTCTGTGCACTATGTGTGCTCGAGAGAGCGGTTTTATGCTTGTTCTTCTTCTCCCATTTTAAGCACAGAAAGTACGGAACATGGTGTAAGAAAACCAGGTGAAAGCGTTTTTTTCACCTCTCTCACAAAAATTGTACCCGCATCTGTCAAAAACAGCTGATGATAAATTCTAGCAAAACCAACGAGCAAAACAAAGCTTGTGAAATTTGTGTTTCTTGTGATTTTTTAATATATTTAGCATAAAAGTGCATAAACTATGGAAAATAATAAAGTTATCAGACGCTGTGCGTTATGCAAAAACAAATATGATAAAAAAACTTATAAATTTTTTAAGACTCTGTTGTGTAATTTAAAGCGGCAACGTTGGGTTGATGCTTGTGGAGTTAATATTAAAAAAAGTGATATAATATGCCAAGGCCACTTTACAAAGCAAGACTTTGTGAATAGCCCAGGATCATCAGGAATTATCCGACTGCAACCTGGTGCAGTTCCAAGGCTCCATGCACCTACGCCAGAGGCAGTTAATATAGGAGCAGTTCATATAGAACCGCAAGTTTATATAGAACCGCAAGTTCATATGGAACCACCAATTGATATGGAAATAGAGCCCACCCAAATAATTATAGAATTTGATTCATCAAAGTAAATACCTGTTGAATCGGACGCATTTATCGCGAGGTCCCGTATTTAATTAAAGAATCTTATATAAATCAATCTTAAATCAAATTATTTTAACACGAATTCAAACTCGTTAATTTTTGTTCGTAAACTATACAAATCAAAGAATTATTGCATAATAATGGCAATTATGAAATTTATTTAACTCTGTTGTTAATATTTTAATGCTGAACTTTATTTTTTCACTCAAAAACTTTCCTTAAAAATCCGAGCTCACATTGAACTAAAAGAAATAAAAAGTAAAAAGACTCAAGAAAGTGAAATTGTATATTATTGTATATTAAATGGAAAATTAACTAATCTCCGCTAAATAATAAGAAATAACTCGCGCTAAAATAAAGTATATACCGCGCGCTATGTTTACTACCGGTCTACTGCTCTGCACTTTGTTTTGTACATGATCGCTGCCATCCCGCCTGCCCTGACCGCTGCCGACCATCACCTACGGCTTTTTGCTTGCTTTCAGCTAAGTATTTACTTGGGCTCCTTCTCGAGTCATCTGCTGTTGTCTTTTTTGCTGTTTTTCTGCGGTCATTCTCTTTGGTGCTATTCTTGCTGTGATTTTGCTGCTGCTGTGAGCCACTGCTCTATTTCTCAGTAAGTCAATGTTGCCTACACCCCGAATAACGCGCCAACAACAACAACAACAACTATACTCTAACCGTATGAACAGCAAGGGTGATGGTACACCTAGGACGGAGGGAACGGTGCGAGCTCAGCTGCAAGAACTTGAAGAGCGCCTGAGCAATAATATTAAATCGGAGATTCGTCAACTGGAAGATCGTCTGCTCGCCCTTAACGACAACTCTTTCAAGAGCCTCTCTGCACTGATCGTAAGTCTGCAAGAGAAACTGGAGGCCAAAATAATAACAGAAGTGAGTGCACTGAAAATTCATATCAGCGAGTTTGACAATAAAATCATCTCGCTTGAAAATAAGCTTCGCTTGGTGTCTTCTCGTTGTGATGAACTTGAGAAACAGCGATCGCAGTTAAGCACGAACAACAACAGCAACATAACTTTCACTGACCAACTATCTGATGCTGTATTATTTGGTATACCGTACTCGGAAGAAGAGAACCTTAAAAGCATTTTTAATAGAATCTGTCTCTTCATCGAGTTTCAGCCGCCACTAATAAGAGACATTTTTAGAGTCAAAGCAAATCTGGGCCACCCTAACTCTTTAATTATTATAAAGTTTCTCTCCACTTTTGATCGTAACCGCGTTCTCAAGGCATTTGGAGCTTATCGGCGGCGAACTAAATCAGCAGTCAATTTAAGAGCTGCCGGATTTGAACATAATAACAATGTTTATATCCACGAAAGCCTCACTGCTGAGAATCGTAAGATTCTGCAAGTTGCTTTTGCTCATAAACGCAAAAACAACATATTTAATGCGTTTACTCTCCGTGGCACTGTGCACATTAGGGTATGCAAAGATTCGGAAGGCGTTCGAATCAGTAGCCTGGATGAACTGCACAAAATTATATCTGGTACAACTTCTGAAGCTGTTTCATCACCGGGTAGTCAACGACTTGATGCCAATTAGCCTATCATTAAATATTACACTAATTTTTGCTTTTTCAAATTATTTTTCAAAATTTATTATTATTACTGTTCTTATTACTTTTATTATGATTGCTTTAGACTTGTTTCATTTGTTGATTATTATTATGCCTGTTTGTTGCTCGTCTGTCGATGTTGTGTGTAGTAACTATGAATCATAGTCCGTTTGGTGGTGTTGATGATCGCCGTAAGGTGTTAATTGATGTTTTATGTAAACAAAGCGATGGCCTTTCTATTGTCCATTTTAATGCGAGAAGTTTAAATCCATCAAAACTTGATTCTGTAAAATATGTTTTTGAAAGTTCTGATGTTGATGTTCTAATGTTCTAAAGTTCTAATGTTGATCTGTGTGTCCGAGACCTGGTTTAATAATGATATCCCCAACAGTTATTTCAATATTTCCAACTATACTCTATATAGAAATGACAGAATGAATAAAAAAGGAGGTGGTGTTGCTATTTATTGCAAATCAGTTCTTAAAACTAGGCTTGTAAATTTGTCGAATAGTTCAGATGTTGAGTTTTTAAATGTTGAAATTTGTAATAATAACAATGCTAAGTTACTTGTTTCTTGCGTTTATAATCCTAACAGATGCTGCAGTCTTGAACCTTTTTTTAGTGATTTATACAGGCGTGTAATTGATTTTGATTCCTATATTGTATGTGGTGACTTTAATGTAAACCTGCTTAACAAGGACAACATATCTGATAGCTTTATTGACAGTGTTAAGGCTGCTGGAATGACAGTTGTAAATTCTTCTTATCCAACTCGATTTGCTCCAAATGTGACTCCTAGCCTAATCGATGTTTTTATTGTTTCAGATGTTACTTTACTTTCACTTTTTGATCAAATATCATTTATATCTGATCATGATCTGCTTTTCTGTTCCATTAATTTTTTTACATGTCGTGATTCGTCCTCTATGTCAGTATCGTATCGCGACTACAAATCCATTGATTATTCTCTATTGTATGGTTATTTCTCTCAAATTTGTTGGGAAGATTGTTCGGTTTCTGTGTCTGTTGATGATAAACTGAACGTTCTTACATCGCATGTGCAAAATGCTTTCGAGAACTCTGTGCCTCTACGTACCGTGACTGTTGAAAATAAGACTTGCCCTTGGTATACCTCACACGTTAAAGCAGCTATTTTAAAAAGAAATAAACTTTATGGCAAATGGAAGAAACATCGCATTGATGAAAATTGGAGATTGTTTAAGCTTGCTCGCAATGAAGCTGTGTCTGTAATGAGACAGTCTAAGAAAAAATACTTTCGTAGAAAACTCGACAGCTCACTTTCTTCTAGAGATCTTTGGAAAAATATTCGTAAGCTCGGTGTCTGTAGCAAAGATAATACTCAGTGTGATGTTGATCCAAATGCTCTGAATGACTTTTTTCTTACCAAGACTTCATCAGGCAATAACACCTTTCAATGTAATGTGCGTCAGTTCCAGGATCTGGAACAATTTTCTTTTTCTAATGTTGACATAAATGACGTCACCAAGTCTATCATGAAAATAAAATCAAATGCTGTTGGAGATGATGGCATTTCTTTACGATTTATAAAGCTAATTTTACCATATATCATCAAACCGTTAACACATGTTATCAATCATTGTTTTACAACTTCGTGTTTTCCTGAATCGTGGAAAATTGCGACTGTTATTCCAATCGCTAAAGTCAGTAACGCTTCTGCTATGAAAGATTATAGACCAATTAGCATTCTGTCTCCATTCTCTAAAATATGTGAGTCCCTCATGGCCAAACAAATTAATAATCATCTTGAAACTCATAGCCTTCTATCTCCATACCAATCTGGTTTCAGAGCCGGGCATAGCTGTGCGACTGCCATGCTTAAAGTCCTTGACGATATCCGCACGTCGTTTGATGCAGGACATATAACCCTACTTTGTTTATTGGATTCCTCTAAAGCCTTCGACTGCGTCAATCACTCTATTCTTGTTCAAAAGCTTAAATTGCTTTTTGGTTTCAATAATACTGCTATCAAATTAATTGACAGTTATCTTGAAGGAAGAAGGCAGAGGGTAAGGATTAAAAATAAGTTTTCCGACCTTAAGGATATTGCAGCTGGTGTGCCACAGGGATCAATTCTTGGGCCGCTCCTATTCAGCGTCTTTATTAATGTTGTATTTCAGTTGTATTTCAGTTGTATTTTTCAAACCGAGTCGGACTACTCGATGACTTGTGTTGCAGGTTGAATGATGATCTTAGTGGAATTCATAAGTGGGCATTTGACAATGATCTTTGCCTTAATGCAGATAAGTCTTTTGTGCTACCTATTTCAAAGGACAAACTTAACAACTTGGAAATCCCACCCATTCTATTAAATAATAAAAGTTTGCAAGTGGTGAATAAAGTAAAAAATCTAGGTTTTTTTATTAATGCAAAAATGTCATGTTCTGATCATATTAATAGTACAATTAAAAGAATTTATTATACGTTGCGTTGCCTTCGGCTATCTGCTAAGTTTACACCAGTTCAAACTAAAAAGAGACACGTTATTCAATTAATTGTGCCGTATATAACATTCTCTGAACTGGTATACAGTAACTTAGATTCACATTCAGCGCACAAAATACTTGTTGCCTTTAACGATGCAACTAGATATGTTTACGGACTGAGTCGGTTTGAACATATCTCTACTCTCAGTAAGGATATTTTGGGGTGTGGCATTATTAGTTATATGAACGCAAGAAATTGTATCTTTCTGCATAAGCTCATTACTTACAGGACTCCATCATACCTTTTTCAAAAACTGCGCTTCTCTACCTCAAATCGAACCGGTAACCTTATACTACCTAAATATAATTGTTTACAATCCAAACGTCTTTTCTTCATCAATGCCATTAAACTATGGAATTCACTACCGCTTAATGTTAAAAGTATCGTCAGTACGAGTAAATTCAGTCAGTCAATTATGTTATATTTTTCTAGCAACTAAATCAGTCTGATTAAATTAATAATAATAGTAATAATAATAATAATTTAAACTATTTTGCTCTATTCATGATTTATATGTTATAAGATCATTAATTTAATAATTATTTATCTAACTTTATGTCATCGTGTCATCGTATTATTGTATCTTTTTAATTGTATTCTATTAAATCTTTATCTTTAAGTATCTCTCAATTAAATGTTATTGGTTGATTATATATTCTTATCTGTTGTGCTAATGAAAGATCTTTTTGTATCTTACTGCACTAATTTTATGTTAAAATAAATACAAATACAAATACAAATACAAATACTTTTTACAATAACATCATATAAAAATCGTTGCATGAAACCCTTATTCTTAACAAGTGAATTGTTGAATAAACAAATGTGCTATTCACAGTTTAAGTACGCAGGCCTGTTTAATTTACGATTTGTTATTTTTACGCCAACTAACGTAATCGTATTTTTCTTTGTTGTTGTTTTGCATGCAAACACAAATACGCGTAAATAAAAGTAGCCCTTGGACGTGTTTTTTGTGTCTCGTATTTTAATGCCCTATCTACAGCATATATACCAGGGTTGCAAAATCATTGAATACGGCAAACACATACTGAGGTGCTCACAGTTGCAAGAATAACAAATGCTATAAATACGCTTTGTTGATTTAGGTTTAAGCTGTGAATAGCCAAAAAGAAAAAAGCGGACAAGAAAGTGTGTTTTTGAAACAAGAAATAGGTGAGCATTAATATTAACCCTATTTGTCACGCCACTATTTTTCTAAATTTTTTGGATTTTTTGCATAAATTCAGATTGAATTAGTTGCACTAAAAGAAAAAAAGAATCAAAAAAGATTATTTTGGAAAATTGTACGTGTATTTCCTGGCTCTAAATACATATACATCAATGGCAAAAAATTTGCATAAAAATAAAATAAATTTTCACTTGGCACGTTTTTAAAAACTGCTTTTGCAGTTTTTTTTTTTAATGGTTTTTATCAAGAGTCTGGTGAAAAAGTTATGCAACCTAGTGATACAAAAGTTACTACATCTTAAAAAACTATGTTTTAAGAAGCAATAGACATCTTTATTATAATAAAATAACATTCTCCTGATTGAAACCTAAATAAACTAAACGAGCATATTTTGTGGCTCCATATGGAGCCGCTGGGACAATTCGGGTTAAGTTGTAATACTTGTAATTTGAAATTTAAATGTATTTATATCTGTTATACATTTTTTTCAGATAGGATAATTGTGACAGCTTATTCAAGAGTTGAAGTGAAGTTGCTAATTTCTTTGTTGGAAGCAAAGCGCGAGCTGTGGGATGTGCGCGACCCCAGCAACCAGAATAGAAGCAAGAAGGAGATTGAGCTAAATTAAATTTCAACACTAAGGGTGTGTGCTTATTGGCTACTTTTACAGCAGACTACGTAAATTTCAGTTTTGAGGTGAATTTCACCTTTCAAAATTTGTAGTAGCCCTAGGGGCTAGTATAAATTTTGACAATATGAAATATAAACAAAATTATTTCAATTTCACATTAATTTCAAGCAACTGTTTGTAAAGAAGTGAAATAGACATTGATTTTTAATAGCTTTTAGATCTAATTGGTAAGTATTTAATTTTAATTAAATTTCTGATATCTTGCTGATAAGAAGAACCCTTCTTATGGCAGATCACAAGTTCGCGTCGACCATCGGCACCAGAACCAGAAGCAGCACATTTTTGTTCAGTTTCAACTACAAACAGCATTAACAAGATGGAACCACAACAAAAAAAGCAAAAAAAGAACTATATAACATGTAAGTCCAGAGCCAATACGCCGACGATATCGGCCATAGACGTTTGAAGGTTCCTTCATGTCTGGCTCCATGTTTTTTTCAATTTCACAGGGAGCAATTGTGACCGAATGGCGCTAATTTAAAAAAAAAAAAATTCAAATGGATCAAATTTTTACTGGAAAAAATGCCAATACGGATGAAGAATAGAGGCAAGTAGGTCCCCAAGTTACAATTTTTATGTGGAACGAATACAGAGGATTCAAAAACGTTATGTATCTAAGTCGCCGCGATTTTTGTATTTGAAGATTTTGAATTTGGGGGTAATGTTTGTTGGGATTTTTTTATTTGGTAATTTTGATTTCAGGGATATCAAGGGTCTCTCCTTAATTTATGTTCATCATTGCTATTTGATAAGCTTTAAGCACCTGATGGTCCATTAGTTATAGCCTGAAATATTTGTTAAGAAAAAGCCTGGGTTAACGAACTACTCCATGTGTCAGATAAGGGTTAAATTAAATTAAGAGTACGACAAAAATATTTTTGTAGATTATATATAAACATTTTAAAGACGGCAAAAGACTTCGAATATACCTTCACAGCGGAAGGCAAAAGGGGGAGGGGAGGTAAGGGAGGGGTATTTGAGCTTCGACCCTGCTTTAGCATCCTTGCTAGTATTATTTTATTTTATTTAAAAAACATATTACAATTGTAGGAAGGTTGCTGGTGCTTTAGAGCAAAACAACACATTTTCGGAAAAAGATGGCAAAGCTTTCAAAAATCAATGGAACAACCTTGTTCGGAAGTACAAATCGTTTTTTAAATATAAAACAGGAGAAGGGACATTGGAAGAAGCTATGTCCGAAGAACCGGAGGATTGGCCATTTTTTGAAGTGCTGCATCAATTTGCCTCAAAAAAGGATAACTATCATCCATCATTCTTGATAGGCAGTGGATGCGAAGTATATGAAAGATAAAATTCATCGCTACCTCATGATTCTCCAATCAACACAGATTCTCCGATCGTTCTACAGGCTCCACATGAATGTGATCAACCATCAACATCACACAGCTGTCTATCACCATCATTAGCAGTCCTTACCGAGCAACCATTAAACAATCAAACCATCCACCGAGATTCAAGGTCTAAAACTCCTATCCGCTCTACACCAAGTCGCATTGATAGACTTGCCAGTTTGGATTTATAAAAAAAAAGGTGCCGAAAGGTAGACAAGCGCATGTCCAGTATGCTATTGATTTTTGGACAGGTGGCACAAACGCTTTGTCCAGAAGTTGACACTTCACGTCTTCTTTTGACGTCTGAATCGGAATCAGAATAAATTTATTTTTTCTCAACGTTCTTTCCTTCATAATAACATTTTTAGTTTGTTATACTTATTTGTTGTGTTTTTGGTTTTGTTATTTTATTTATTCACATATGAATTGTTTAGTAATTTCCAAACTTTGAATAAAATTAGTAAAAATGAATTCTTGAAATAATTGATTTCTCATATTACTACCTTCTTCTGAATCACCAACAGGATCCACTTCATTAGAAACTTCGTTAAAAATTTCCGCATTTGAAGGATTAAAATTAAGGAAATCTTCTTGCAAAACACAAATGTTATGCAGTAAAAATGCACAAAAAACGGTTTTAATGCAATTTTCTATTTTTAGTTCTAGTTCACGATTAAATATATTTCGCCACCTTGTTTTAAGCATTCCAAAGGCTGATTCCACGTGAACTCGAATTTTGCTAAAAGTTGCATTAAATCTTGCCTGATCATGAGTGAGTGGTTCTTTAAACAGCGTTATTATAGCAACTGGACTTAAGCGACATGGATAGCCTTTATCTCCAAATAAAAACTTTCCGTTTGGTGGAAACTTTAATATCGAATATAAGGTTCTGTTAAGAAAAACACGAGTATCGTGTACGGAGCCTGGGTAGCCAACAACGTCCGTAAATTTAAAATCGCTATCCACGACAGCCTGCGCCTGAATCGAATAAAACTTTTTATGGTTGAAATATTCATCGTGATTATTTACAGGACACTTTATTCGTACGTGGGTCCCATCTATTATTCCAATGAAATTTCTAAAGACTTGAGTATTAGCCTTATTGCAGAATTTATTAGTACTTCTTATGTGGTCGTCGATAGATCCATGGCTTATGACATTCTTCATTTTTAAGAACTCTCCAAACATTTTGTGAATTAAATTTCGCACTGTGTAGCGACTTATACCTATGAATCCGCCAGCTACTCTAAAGCTGCATCCACAAGCCATCCAGTACAAGAAGCACATTACTTCAAATTCTAGTGACCATCCGTGCCGCTTCCGAGGTATTAGAGTAACAATGTGCCGAAAAGTGTTACTTGAGATCCTTAAATGCATCTGCGTTGTCTTGTTGTCGCTATTCATAATGGCGTTAATTGTATCTGAAGTAGCTCGTGGTCTCAGATATAAAATTCCCTAAATCGTACCTTTATATAGAAAATACGATATTCTGCCGAATATTGTAGAAGAACTTACCCGCGGCCTGATCCTTTCTCTTTCATTTGCTAAAGATAGGAGCACGTTGCTTAAAATTTCAAGTTCTTCAGCGTATTAAAAATGCCATTGTTGCAGAAAGAATTGCGAAAGAACTATCCATTATAAATTAATTCAATGAGTCAACCAATGATTCCAAGTTTTAATATTATATGTCAAAATTGGAACATTCCCAATTGGCACAACAAAAATTTTAAATATTTTCCCCACGATGTAAATTTTTCCACCACACCTCACCTCGTTGTAAAAGTAACCTATTGGCACACATCCTTATATGCATATTTACGTAGTACCTGAGTTTTTTTAAATATTCGAATTAGATTTAGATAACGATATGCAGTGACGAAATCAATTTCATCGTCACGTAATAAAAATTCGATTTGCATTACGATGTTAAATTAATTTTTCACTGTAAATCGATGTCTAAATGTCATTTGGATGTTGGAATAAACGTAGGTACTATGGAAATAAGCGTAAATATTTTTTAATGTTAATTTTGAAGTATCTAGAAAAGACTTAAGACTTTTTTATGAATTGAAAGAAATCATTTGACTGAAAAATGTTACACAGCATTGAAGAATAATTTTCGTTTTACTTTTGTTGTTTACTGTATATATTTTTGAAATGCTTTAAAATTAGTATTAAGTTTGTTTTTTCGTCATTGAAAGCTGTTTGTTATTATTAACGTAAATTTTAATTTAATTAATTAAACATAATAAATGCGTTAATAACAAAATAGCACTTAAAAGAGCAAGGGAACATTCAAGCAATTTCAGAAAAGCAATCATGTTAAATTAATACCAAATGTTTTTATAGTACGAAATAAAGTGGAGGAGAAAAAGTACTGTATTTCAAAGAAATGTCAAACGCAGATTGGATTGTCGTGTGAGCTACCAACAATCAAAATTTAAAAGAACGTAAGATAACTTCATTGATTGCCAATCAAACAATCCCGTGTGAGTTGGCCATAACTCGGGCCTACCTTATAATTCTGCAATTCCACCGATCAAGCTAAGAGTTTTAACAAGAAATGAGACACATATAAATGCAGTGCTGAGCTGCAAAACAAGACAAACCAAAAGAAAAAAATGTTTTTTCTTTCGTTTGACATGCATTGCCTTAAGGGCTAAAGTCACACGGTGATCATTTAATGGCGTTCAAAAGTTGTTGCTGTTGCTGTCTGATGGCATCACCAAAATATTTTAGTATATTTAATACCTTTTGAATACCTTTTTCTAACTTTTGGCAACTCTGCAAACTTTGAATTTGTGTAGTTGAATTTTGATCAGTTAGCAAAAAACCATACGATAATAAAACGCCATTATTAATTGTATTCAATTAAATACAAAATATCAAGTCTTTTATTTGTTTGATTGAATAAGTCCTGCCACGGACAGTCGCCGTAGATTCGCCATAGTTTCAACAGTTTTTATTATCTCTTCATTTTGCTAATTGCGTTTAAATGCGATAAAATTTTCGTTTTAACAAAGGAAAAGAGCCAGGTAATCTACAAGAATATTCGTGCAGCATGTCGAAAAGCGAGGAAAGTTCTCAAAGTGACAACGAAAGCGACCAAACGATGAAAAGCAGAGAGGGTGCTGAAGTAATCGCATTACAAGAGCAGATTAGGCAGATGAAAGAGTCTCTTGCAAGCTCGGAAAGCCAAAGGGAGGCGCTGCTACAGCATGTGCTAAATCCAACTGCTTCGATGCCTGGCGCCTGCTGTGCCGCTAGCTCTACCAGCAACGAAATGCCGGCACACGTCATAACCTCAAATATGGTTTCCAACGCTGCCATCAACCACATGCCATCGCAGTCCGCGACATTATCTGCCAACTGCTCTGCTGCTAGTTCTGCCATCGATGAGCAGACTGCTCACGCCGGCGTCATAACCTCAAATATGGTTTCCAACGCTGCTATCAACCACATGCCACCGCAGTCCGCGACATTATCTGCCAACTGCTCTGCTGCTAGTTTTGCCGTCGATGAGCAGACTGCTCAAGCCGACGTCATTACATCAAATTCAATTTCGTATGCCACTTCTGCTTATATGCCGTCGCATGCCGCTACACTGACGTCTCACCCAGCCACTGTTTATTTAGCTAACGTTACGCTACCGTATACCACACAATGCTTTGCATCGCACTCAGGAGCATCCAAGATTTCATTGGCACCTAACCAAACGTATCCTGGTACGTCTGCCACCTTTTGCCCGCTTGATATGTGTAATTATTCACGACCGGTTTTGCAAGCATACTATTCACAGAATTTTAATTTCCCTAATATGTCACTGCCGTCTCGATCCAATGGAGATGCAACGGTTTTTCCATCGTCACATCGAAATCAGTTCCAAATTTCGCCATCAATTAATAATCAGCACATTCGAAAACTGCAAGACTTGCCAGAATTCTCTGGCGCTACAGAACAGTGGCCAATTTTTTCGGTAGCTTACAAAGAAACCACTGCTGCTTATCAGTACACTAACTTGAAAAATTTATCGCGTCTACAAAAGGCGCTTACATCAGTTGCGAAGGAGCAAGTAGAGTCTCTACTTATACATCCAAGTAGCGTAGATGCAGTAATAAATACGCTGGAGTTTCGATTCGGACGCCCGTAACTACTTATTAAGAGTCAGATTGCAAAAGATCGTGCTTTTCCCACTATTTCTTTTTCAAAAATAGGCGACATAGTTCCCTTCAGCACAATGGTTGTTAACTTAATAACATTTTTAGAAAACGCCGGTGCAACTCACCACCTGGCCAACCCCACATTGCTGGAGGAATTAGCAAATAAGCTGCCACTGAATAAATGTGAGGAATGGGCCAAATACACCTTCAGTACTATGCCGCGATATCCCAACGTGCGTGAGTTTTCAAACTGGTTACAACAAATCGCCAAGTATATTTCTATGGTTTTTGAAATGTCGCCCAATAAAGCTGCAAGTATCGAAAGCACTGAAAAGAAGGGTAGAAATTTAAAAACAGTATGTAATGTGGCACCGGAAAATATAATCAAGATAAAATGTTTGATATGCCAAGAAGAACATCGCTTATACCAATGCAATAAGTTTAAAGCTTTGACTATTGCTAAGCGTCGGGAATTTGTTAAAGCAAATCGGCTTTGTTTCTGCTGTTTAAGTAATGGTCACATAACCAGTAAGTGTTCTCAGCGTCGAGAATGCGGAATTTCTTCATGCCGTAAAAGTCATAACCACCTTCTTCATAGCCAGGATGAAAGTCAAAGTATATCTCCATCACTTCTATCAACTGCTGTTCAATCGCAAGTTCCCGTTAAAATTTTGAATTCGCCATCGAGTAATATTAAGCCTAGCCTGCAAACTGCCACCATCGGAGCCATAGCAAACGAACCGATAAATAAAAAATCGCTTTTTATATTCTTGCCAGTGAAGTTGTATGGGCCTAGAAGACAATGCCAAGTCGTTGCCTTTATAGACGATGGGGCAATAATTTCGCTTATTGAAGAACAAGTTGCAAATTCAATTGGCATAAAAGGCCCATCAGACTTGTTGTCACTAGGATGGATTGGTGGACGCAAAACGGATGAAGTTTCTCAGCATGTTGACATGGAGATTTCTGGTACTCATGATGGCGCAATGCGTTGCGGAATTAGAAATGTTCGCACGACAAATAAATTACTTCTGCCTGCTCAAAGCCTGAAGGGCTGATTACCCATGCGTAAGGTAGCGTAGCGTTACGTTTCCAACTCTCACGTTGAAATCTGTTTAATGATAGATGTGTACGAGTCGATACCGAAATCGTAACGTACTTTAAAAAAAAAATTTCCAGTCTTTAATTGACGAGTTAATACAAGTAGAAAAAAGCGAGTGCCTTTAAATAATTTTCTGCGGGCTACAAATCGGTGCATACAAAACGTTGCATTACGATTTTGGTATTCGTTCATCCTCGAGTCAACGTCCCACTATGCTACGTCCCGCTACGCTACATGTTACGCTTGGCTAATCAAGCCTTAAAAGTTGAAAAGTCAAGAAAAAAGTCCTTTCAATTTTAAGCTATTTTGATAGCATGCCACAACTTTTGACTGGATTGCCTCACATGGGATTAATACGCCCAATGGAAGTATTAAATTTCAACGAAGGGTTCTCGGCACATAAAACCAAACTAGGTTCGGTGATCTTTGGTTCCAACGAAGAGAATTGCAGTGAAGCAACAATTGATTACAGACGAAACATTTTGGAAGAACTTCAGAAACAAGTTCAGGATTATTTTAGTATCGAAAACTTCGGAGTAAGAACAGTCAAACCCATCGTATCGGAGGCGGATAAGCGAGCACAAAGAATTCTTAAAGAACAACAAAAAAAATTGGAAACCAATATGAAACGGGACTGTTATGGAAAAACGATGACATTAATTTTAAAGATATCTACACCATGGCTTTAAAGCGTCTTGAATCTGTTGAACGTAGATTGAAAAAAAATCCTGAGATAGAAAATTGGTACGTTTCGAAGATTGACGAGTATATTTCCAAATCTTACGCCAGGAAGTTGCTACCGAACAAAGAAAAAAAATATTGATGAACGTACATGGTATTTACCACATTTTTCCGTACGTAATGTAAACAAAGGCAATAAGATGCGACTTGTGTGCCGACATCCGAGAGATGTTCCACAGAATTAGAATTCGAGATGAAGACCAGAATGCACAAGGATTTTTATGGAGAAACGGAGACGTACGTGATGTGTGCCATGATTTTTGGATATGCCTGCTCGCCGTGCTCTGCACAATTAATAAAAAATTTGAATGCTGAGCAACACAAACAAAAAGTATATATAGTGAAGAGAATGCATGAGGGTGGCGAAGTTACGATAGTGAATCGATGCTGGTGTATAGTTTAGGTTCGAAGCAGCGAGAATTGAAGGTACTACGGTGAATGGCAGCGGCCAGCTTCGGCGACATTTCCAAAACTACAAATTCCATGCATGCAAGCCAAAATCCGCTGTAAACAGGTTTTGAGAAAATAAAAATAGCTCTTTGATACAATTATTATTTGCATGTGTTTTGTTTGCTATTATTACCCTGTAGGAAAATCAACTAATTTAAAAGTAGTTGATAAAGTAGTTTTTTGTCAACCACAACTAGTTGAAATTCTGACTTTTTTCCATAGAACGAACTAACATATTTTGTATGGTGATGTCCGCTAAATAAGTCAATTGACTTTCGTCTGCATATATTTTCAACTACTTGTTAAATTAGTTAAATTTAAATTATTTTTTAACTACTTTAAAATAAATCACTTGACAACTATTACTGATGGCCTAAAGTTAATAATATTTGATGAAATAACATGGTTAAATATATATAAACTTGTAATCTAATAAAAATTTGCAATTAAAACATGTCAAAATCAGAGTAGTTGCCGCCTTAATATAATTCAAAGTAGTTTATCAATCACTTGTTTTTGAGTAGTATTTCAATTACTTTATATATAATGCAATAAAAGCTATTTAGAATTGAAGTGGATGCCGCCTTAATATAATTCAAAGTAGTTCATATACTGATTTATTTTAAATTAGTTTTTTAATAAGGTGTTTTTAAAAACAAGTTAGTTTGTTCCTATAGGGTATTTGGATATGTGTAGGTATGTGTGTTTTGTTTCTAGCTGAGCGCTGCGTTTTGTTTAGGTTTTAGATATTAAAGGGGTCTTCTCATTGAGCAACTTTTTTTTTCAACTTTTTTTTTTGCATTTATTTATAGCTTGGGTAGTTGTGAATATGCCCCTAAAAGAATTTTTAGAAATTCGAAATACTTTAGAAGATACAGCCTTTTTTGTGAAGCAAGGTCTGATGGACAAGAAGGTGATGGAGGTAATAAAACCAGCTTACGAAGCGCTGTCGGCAGATAATTTGCTTGAAAAATGCCTTGGATCTGAAACTCAGAATTCCAATGAGTCCTACAATTCTGTTCTTTGGTCACTTTCGCCCAAACACATCAACTCAGGCGCACGCACCATCGAAGTGGCCAATTTCATTGCAACGTGCCTCTTCAACGACGGTTTTATACCCATACTTAAAATTATGGGTTTGATGGGTATTGCACTATGTTAATACGCACTATCTCGCAATGAAGACAGATTGAACCGATCAGAGACTCGAGCTGCGGCATCATCAAAAGCT
The DNA here is from genome assembly GCA_914767935.1 of Coremacera marginata. NCBI lineage: Eukaryota > Metazoa > Arthropoda > Insecta > Diptera > Sciomyzidae > Coremacera > Coremacera marginata. The sequence continues at coordinate 84,640,966 of OU612043.1, forward strand.
GGCAGAACGGCTCGCAGAGCAGAGAGGGCAACAGAAAGCAGTTTCTACGAAAAAGAGGAAGGTGGCCTGTATGGAGCTGGCATCGCCGACTAATATTTGTAAGTAAAAATTGTCAGCTCTTTAACACTGCATTTAAACATTTTTGATTTTTTTTTTTTTTCCCAAAAAAATTACTTCAAATTTTAAACGCGTTTATCTCGAACCCACGTTTTTCGAACTGGCGACCATGATATCTCCAGTTCAACTGAACCGGTTTTCATGAAACAAAATGGAATCGACGCAGAATTGTCACCATTCTCGGGTGAACCTCGACCATAATTTTAAAAAATTTTTTACTATTTTTTTTTACACTAAACTACAAAAAAAAAACCGAAATTGAAATTTTTTTTTTGAATGGCCGCCATTTTGTCAAAAAAAAATCACAAAATTAAGCTTGAGGTTCACCCAAGAATTACATCTATACTGATTATAACCCCGTTTTTTTTTTCATTTCAGACGCTCCGGAGACCCGGAATCGTGGCCGCAGTGACGACACCTTTTTTTTCACCACCAACTTTGAAGTCTCATTACTTTTTGAACAGCCCACGTATCGAGGCAAAAAAAAAATTTTTATTTACTTTGAACCTTTTGTAATACAATAAATAAAAAAGTTTTCAATTATTCTTTGCGTTTTCAAATAAGAATTTTTTTAAAAAGGGTCCAAAAAACGGGTTTTGAATGAGAAGACCGCCTTAAGAATTTATTGAAATTTATTCGATCTTAACTTCGTTCAAACATTTCTCTTTTGATTTTGAAGAAAAATTTTTTCTTTTGGAAATGACTTATTTTTTCCAAAAGTTTTCTTCCGAAATTGAAGAAATATTTTTGGCTATAAATTTTTCAATGCTAAAAAGTGATTTTGAAGAAAAATGTTTGCCCCATAAATCTTAAGCTGCTATGGAAATTATATTTTTTTTTCAAAAGTTTTCTTCCGATTTTGAAGAAATATTTTTGCTGCATAAATTTTTAGCTGCTAAAGAAATTATATTTTTTGAAAAAGTCTTTTTCCCGTTTTGAAGAAATATTTTTAGTTTATAAATTTTTAGCTGCTAAAGAAATGCTACACATTTTCTTGTTAAAAAATTTTTCCTCTGATTTTGTAGAAAAATGTTTGCTTCATATATTTTTAGCTGCTAAAGAAATGATTTATTTTTTTTTAATTTTCTTCCGAAATTGAAGAAATATTTTTGGCTATCAATTTTTCACTGCTATAAAATGATTTTGAAGAAAAATGTTTGCTCCATAAATTTTAAGCTGTTAAGGAAATTATATTTTTTTTTTCAAAAGTTTTCTTCCGATTTTGAAGAAATATTTTTGCTCCATAAATTTTTAGCTGCTAAAGAAATTATATTTTTTTTTTGAAAAGTCTTCTTCCGGTTTTGAAGAAATATTTTTAGTTTATAAATTTTTAGCTCTGATTTTGTAGAAAAATGTTTGCTCATAAATTTTTAGCTGCTAAAGAAATGATTTCTTTTTTTTTTGTAAAGTTTTCTTCCGAAATTTAAGAAATATTTTTGGCTTATAACTTTTTCGCTGGTTAAAAAAATGATTTTGAAGAAAAATGTTTGCTTCATAAATTTTTAGCTGCTAAAGAAATGATAAATTTTTTTCAAAAGTTTTCTTCCGAAATTGAAGAAATATTTTTGGTTTATAAATTTTTCGCTGCTAAAAGTTACAGGTTTTTTCTTGGTAAAAAATGTTTCCTCTGATTTTGAAGAAAGATTTTTGCTTCATAAATATTTAGCTGCTGATATGATATATTTTTTAAAAAGGTTTTCATCCGAAATTGAAGAAATATTTTTGGTTTATAAAATTTCAGCTGCTACTGGAATGAAATGATGATTTTTTTAAAAAATTTTTCCTCCGATTTTGAAGAAAATTTTTTATTTATAATTTTTTAGCTACTTATGAAATTCTTAATGCAAATTTGTTCATTAACCGTCAATTAAAGCAGCGAGGATAAAAGGAAAATAACATATAACAGGTGAAAACATTTCTTAATTTATTGACAACATTTCACAGCAATTTTAGATTTTCATAACAATTTCATTAATTACTTTAATTAAATTTTTAATAACTACAATTGTACCGTTCAAACATAACTTTATTTCAGTTACATTTAGTTGAAGGTTTTTTATAATGTTTTGAATGATCATTGCCCTAGAAAATTCACAAAAAATTGAAGCGTAAGTATGTATAACATTTAATACATTTATAATATTAATATATAGATAATACCCTGTAGGAAAATCAACTAATTTAAAAGTAGTTGATAAAGTAGTTTTTTGTCAACCACAACTAATTGAAATTCTGACTTTTTTCCATAGAACGAACTAACATATTTTGTATGGTGATGTCCGCTAAATAAGTCAATTGACTTTCGTCTGCATATATTTTCAACTACTTGTTAAATTAGTTATATTTGAATTATTTTTTAATGACTTTAAAAAAATAATTGAAAACTATTACTGATGGCCTAAAGTTAATAATATTTGATGAAATAACATGGTTAAATATATATAAACTTGTAATCTAATAAAAATTTGCAATTAAAACATGTCAAAATCAGAGTAGTTGCCGCCTTAATATAATTCAAAGTAGTTCATATACTGGTTTATTTTATATTAGTATTTTAATTAGTTGTTTTTAGAAACAAGATAGTTTGTTTCTATAGGGTAATAATAATGATATGAATATATTTGTATATTTAAATATAGACATATATGTACATATATATACACATACATATATAGATCCTCGGTAGAATATAACTTTTGGTAACTTCAGTGGTTTAATTTTCACCTTAAAATCGATGAATGAAATCTTTAGTTAATAATCTCTAGGAGTCTAAAGTAAAATTTGTTATGCTTAGAAGATTAAACCAAGATTTCGATGAAAAAGAGTTTTCTGTTTTTAAATCGCAACTAGGCCATAACTCCGAACCGTTCGTGAGAGAAGTTCAGTACCTATCTGCATGAATATTGTCAATGAAGTTCCTGACATTAGGTTTATCCTGACATAATTTATATTCTCGCAATAAAAATTGTGAAGACGATAATGACATTATGTTGGAATGGAACTTTAAACCTTCCAATGAAGGTTTCTTTCTGATTTATGAAACTGCCCGCCTGAATGTTATGAGGAAACCGTAGAAGAGAATTAGAGGAATTTTCTCAGCATATTACTCCCTTAAGCTCTTTGGAAACTACAGTAGGTCGATATTTTATTGGGTACAGCTTAAAGGCGAAATTTGCTACCGAATTTTAAATCCCGAATTATTAAGTAAATTATTAAGTTTTATTATTAAGTCGATAAAAATGGAACCTGTTTTGAGCGCAGGAGTTGTATTCTTAACCATCTTATCACAGTTTTGATCCGAAAAAATTTAAGATGGTTAAAGGGGCACTTAGTGTCCAAAAATATGAAAACAAAAGCACAACTGACCAATTTGAACGTTGGTCAGCTTGTCGGCCTGCAAAGTTGACGAATTGGTTTTTTAGAAAAGATTCTGTTTCTCCCTTTCTTTATTTGCTAAAAATTTTTCTTCAAAATCAAAAGAGAAATATTTGAACGAAGTTAAGATCGAATAAATTTCAATAAATTCTTAATATCTAAAACCTAAACAAAACGCAGCGCTCAGCTAGAAACAAAACACACATACCTACACATATCCAAATAATAATAGCAAACAAAACACATGCAAATAATAATTGTATCAAAGAGCTATTTTTATTCTCTCAAGACCTGTTTAGAGCGGATTTTGGCATGCATGCATGGAATTTGTAGTTTTGGAAATGTCGCCGAAGCTGGCCGCTGCCATTCACCGTAGTACCTTCAATTCTCGCTGCTTCGAACCTAAACTATACACCAGCATCGATTCACTATTGTAACTTCGCCACCCTCATGCATTCTCTTCACTATATATACTTTTTGACACAAACGGACGCAGGCTGTCATCGCTTTCACAGATTGCTATTACGTCGATGATTACGTGGATAGCTTAGATACAATCGCAGAAGCCACCAAAACTGCAAAAGTCGTTGTCGCTATTCACAAAAATGCTGGATTCGAACTTAGAAGTTTTGTGTCATACTCTTCAGATTTTATTAAAAATTTAAAAGAATTTTCGGTGGATTCGTCACACTCTAGCACAACAAATATATGTCATGCCGAGGCAAATACAGAAAAAATCCTTGGATTATTTTGGGATTTAAAAACATCAATTTTGTTTTAATTTAAATTTAAAAATTAAATTTAATTAAAATTATACATATACATACTTACGCTTCAATTTTTTGTGAATTTTCTAGGGCAATGATCATTCAAAACATAAAAAACCTTCAACTAAATGTAACTGAAATAAAGTTATGTTTGAACGGTACAATTGTAGTTATAACAAATTTAATTAAAATAATTAATGAAATTGTTATGAAAATCTAGAATTGCTGTGAAATGTTGTCAATAAATTAAGAAATGTTTTCACCTGTTATATGTAATTTTCCTTTAATCCTCGCTGCTTTAATTGACGGTTGATGAACAAATTTGCATTAAGAATTTCATAAGTAGCTAAAAAATTATAAATAAAAAATGTTCTTCAAAATAGGAGGTACATTTTTTTAAAAAATCATCATTTCATTCCATTAGCAGCTGAAATTTTATAAACCAAAAATATTTCTTCAATTTCGGATGAAAACCTTTTAAAAAAAGTATCATTTGTTAAGCAGCTAAATATTTATGGAGCAAAAATCTTTCTTCAAAATCAGAGGAAACTTTTTTTAACAAGAAAAATCCTGTAATTCTTAGCAGAGAAAAATTTATAAACAAAAATATTTCTTCAATTTCAGAAGAAAACTTTTGAAAAAAATATATCATTTCTTTAACAGCTAAAAATTTATAAAGCAAACATTTTTCTACAAAATCAGAGGTAAAATTTTTTAACAAGAAAATCTAAATTTCTTTAGCAGCTAAAAATTTATAAACTAAAAATATTTCTTCAAAACCGCAAGGACTTTTTAAAAAAAAATATTTCTTTAGCAGCTAAAAATTTATGGAGCAAAAATATTTCTTCAAAATCGGAAGAAACTTTTGAAAAAAAAATATAATTTCCTTAACAGCTTAAAATTTATGGAGCAAACATTTTTCTTCAAAATAATTTTTTAGCAGTGAAAAATTTATAGCCAAAAATATTTCCTTAATTTCGGAAGAAAACTTTTGAAAAAAATAAGTCATTTCCAAAAGAAAAAATTTTTCTTCAAAATCAAAAGAGAAATGTTTGAACGAAGTTAAGATCGAATAAATTTCAATAAATTCTTAATATCTAAAACCTAAACAAAACGCAGCGCTCAGCTAGAAACAAAACACACATACCTACCAGGGATGATATTTGGGGGCTTTTAGGGCTTTTTTGAGCCCTTTTTAGTTGTAAAAGCCCCGAGGCCCTTTTTAGTCGTTTTAGGCCCTTTAGAAAGAAAAGTTTAATGGTTGATGTCTGTTGACAACATTTGTGTACTATGCCATCGATCTACAAAATTTTAAATTTGGGGGTAGGAAATGGAGGTAGGAAATATCATGCACAGAAAAATCGCACAAAATATAAAATTAAAACTCACTAAAACGAAAAATTACCCAAAAAGCAATTAAAGAAAAATGTAAAAAAAACACCCAAAAAACGAAAATATGCCTAAAATATTGGAAAAATTGTTTAAAATGCAATCTTGCGGTGTCGGAGTGCTTGACAAGAATAAGCTCTCTTGAATTTATTAAATAAATGAAAAATCTGGAGAAAGAAATAAATATCATTCATTAGTAATTATCAAATGGTATGTCTACAGCGGGAAGTGGACCGATTTTAAATAAAAACTTTTAATTTTTTTAAAAGCAATGATCGAGTGATAGTAATAGTTATCAATACCATTTCACCAGTACTCAATGTGGACTATCACTTAAAAACAAAAAGTAAAATTAAGTCCTAAAAATTAGGACTAAATTGTAATTCCGCAAAAAACCGTGCAAAACCGCACATATTTTTTGTCGGTTTCTAAACGAAAATTAACCGAATTTTGTATGGAGAAATTTTGGGATATTTTTGTTTAAAGTCTATATTTCTTATCGCCTCCGTGTCGTGGTGGGTAAAGTGTGTGACTCTCACGCCAGAGAACCCAGGTTCGAATCCTCCATCTGACACAGACAATTTTTCAGTTTAATTAATTATTCTGTTTGGCCATCACCTCTCTGCAGACAATGGCAAACCCCATAGAGTAAAAACTGCCATGAAAAGCTTCTTGATAGCATAAGCTGTTCGGAGTCGGCGTAAAACATGTATGTCCAGTTCTCGATCATTTGTGTGCAAACATTTCACATCATACACAACACAATTGATCATAAGAAGCTCGGTCAAAGTCCTTTCAATGGCTGAGATGGCCATTTCGTTTTTTTTTTTTTCATTAAAATGAGTTCCGTTATATACAGCCATGGTCACATAAAAAGCATACTTTTTAGTAATCTCAACTACAAATTTTGTTTGTTTTCCAAGTTATATGAAAAGAGCGAGCCCTTAAGCCTCCATCGTAGTCCTGACAACGCCTTAATACACATACAAATTAATCCATTTTGTTTTCAATTCATCATCAACGCTAAGAAAATCAGGCCAGTAGCATCTCTCTACACCCTGATGAAGTTTTGGTTGCAAATTTCAAACTTATTTCTTGGCGATTGTTTTGTCATCTTTCAGATGTAATTTGACTTGATTTTTTTTTTTTTGCAAAATACTTTATTCTAAAATTGTGGTCATTTATTAAACTATTTTTTGTTAAATGCAGCCATGCCTCAATATATTTTTTGGCAGGAGTGAATTGTTTCTACTCAATTTCGTCCCGCTTGATTCGTCTTCTTACAAGTCTTAACGGAGAAGAGTCTACATTAAATTGTTCATTCATTTCAGACATTCTACGACTATTTAAAGGCGAATATAACTGATTTGCGGTCTTATGTGGAAATGCTTTGCAATTTTTGGCTAAAAATTTTTTTGCAGAAATACACTACTATAGAAATACGCCATTTTTTGGCTTCAAACAATTTTGACACAAATATTGTCCAAATTATAATAATTACATAATTTCGCATGTTCGGCGACATAAAACACGAAAAAATTTGAAAATTTTTAGATTTCCCCAAACTGTTAATTCGAAATTTCGACCTTTTTCGAAACTGGACTTGTGAGATTATTAAAAAGTGTGCTATTTGTAAGACCATGGCATGACCGTGTGACCAAATAGAAAGTCTTCAATATTGAATTGCCACTTTTTAAAACTAAAAGCCCTATAAACGTCAAATTGGCCCAATTTTTCTTTGAATTCTGGCCCTTTTCCAACTAAGTCAATATCATCCCTGATACCTACACATATCCAAATAATAATAGCAAACAAAACACATGCAAAAAATCATTGCATCAAAGAGCTATTTTTATTCTCACAAAACCTGTTTAGAGCAGATTTTGGCTTGCATGCATGGAATTTGTAGTTTTGGAAATATCACCGAAGCTGGCCGCTGCCATTCACCGTAGTACCTTCAATTCTCGCTGCTTCGAACCTAAACTATACACCACCATCGATTCACTATCGTAACTTTCCCACCCTCATGCATTCTCTTCACTATATATACTTTTTGTTAACTGTTGATTAGTGCCAAATTTTATTGGCTGCGTTCAGCAGGTACAACTTTTGTTCAACCGGTTAGTGTGTGTCTGCTGAACGAAAAAATATCAGTGTCTAATCACAACATGTGAAAATGTCTGTCTTTCGCCGCACTTTATATTTTTGATACATTTGCCAACGTATTGAGTATATCCAGTTAAAAATTTGGCTTTTTTAGAATCAGTGTGCTTTTATAACAAATGAAATAAATAACGCAAAACATAACAAGAAAACACACTTTTTCCCTTATTTGATCACTTTTAAAATAATTGTGTTTACAGAAATGAAAAAGGAACGTAAACTGATACCTGATCAGAGACACAACATGTTGAACCCATTATTCATATATTATTAGGTTGTTCAGATATTTGATGACAACTCACAAGAATAATAGCTTAAACACATTAACGATGACAACAACATTGCCGCATGATTCAATTATTATAAGGTTGTCCTAAAATTATAAATTATTATAATTTTGTAAGAACATAAAAATCATGCAGTTGCCGGAATATCATACTTTTCCATAGTACAAACCAATAAAGATACATTTGACTAATACTTTTTGAGTTTTATGAGTTTTAAAAAAGTTCTGGTCACATTTTAAAAGTAAAATATTATTGGAAAAATAAAACTTCTGAATGTTGTACGCATTTCATACAGAGTTTGTATGAATATTTTTATTACATAAATGTTTTTTTTTTATATTTGAGTAAAAATAAGTAAAAATTATATAATCAGTTTATATGTAAAATTTATTGGAATAATGTTTTCAAAATAGCTTAAAATAGTTTCTTTAACCAAAAGTATAAAAAAAGTGATTTTTACAATTGTATTTGGGAAAATCAAAAATTTTTACTTTTTTCCTCTTTTGACAAAAGATAGCTAGTATTGTTCAGTCAACGCAAAACTTTTTTTATATTATACATAAAACAATGTTTTATAGTTAATGGTTGTGTTAATATGTGTTCTAAGTGTTTCGTGATATAACCATTGTCATTTTTTCAAGAACGTAAAAATATTTTTGACGTAGAATTACGTCTTACAGCACGTTTGTCATTTTTGGGGGTCTTTTCCACAAATTTTTTCAAGCACATCCTAACGTTTTTGGAGGACACTTTGGAATATACTTACAGCCTTTAATATTCATCCTACAAAGATAAAATATATGTCACAAATCAGTTATGTCTTATATCTGTATAATAAGAAAAATAATGCATTGATGATTCAGTTGCTGCTGACGTTCTTATGGTTGTTGCTTTTGTTCGTGCCGAAATCACGAATGCAACATCATGTTGTTTCTTGGAATGAATTGTTTTACGAATATTTCTCAGTAACGGCTTGTATTGTTGTTGTAATTAATACGTATGTAAAATTTACATTCATGTTATATATGCATATCAGCTGCTTTAATTTTTATCGTTTGTTATGTTTTTGTTTATCTTCAGCGAGATAAATACAATAAACAATACAGATGTATTATAGAGATGTGCTGTAGAGCCAGTATGTAGCTACAAAAATTTGTATTATTACTACGCAGGTTTACATATACAGAGAATGCACATGGTCATTGTGCTATGAAAAGTCTATTGATTCTTTAAATATCATAGTAAATTCGAATTATTTATTGAACTAATTTTATACTTATTACACATTAAAAATATAATTTGTTTGTTAATATTTTAAATTTTCAAATTAATTTAAGCTCTTTACTTGGGAAAAACAAAAAATTCATATGTTTCCGAAATATTTATTTCCATTTATTAAACCTAAGATTGAAATAAATTTATCAAAAAATATAGCAAACAAAAAATTCTACGTCAACGATGTGTGTCTTTTGCTTACATAAAATAAGGGTATGTCAAATTTCTGGATAACCTTATAATGGCTGCATTCTATCCGAAAGAGCGCTCAGGTAGCGAAGTAGCATAAAGTCATGGCAGAATTATAAGGTAGGGCCGACTCGGAGAGGAATAAAGTAGAAAGTAGAATAAAGCGGGCTAGATGTCAAAATCAGCTGTTCATCTAAGCTTCTTTATGTTCATGTTTTGCTGTCGATTTTAGGTTAAAATTTTTACAGTTTTTTTTTTGGCCAATTTAAGACTTCTTCACATTTTAAAGTTGTTATTACACTGTTTTAATAATATTTTCACTCAAATTATCACAAATTTAACACACGCGACCGCCCTACTTGCAACTTGGAAACATAAAATATTTCTTCATTTACAATTCCTAGTAAATTCGTCGTTTTGACAACTTACCAAACTTTTCATTATCCACTATTCGTTGACGCGTGAGGACACTTCGCCAACCGACCCTACCTTATAATTCTGCCATTCATAAAGTGATACTTTCTGCTGAACTTTTTTTTTCGAAACGTCAAACAGCTGTTCGACATTAAATGCTTTTTGTCTCAAATTTTTTTATTTTATGTTCTGTGTGCACACGTTTCAAACAAATAGTTTTAATTAAAAGCACTACTAATTAATAAATTTAATATTTGGTATATTTATCTGTCAAAACAAAGTAAGCGTAAGCCACTCAATCGAAGTAGCATAAAATATTTTCGCTACCTAAGATGGCGACCGCTCAGGGAACATGTTGTGCGAGCACAACAGCTACGTAGCAAATTTTCCGCTGAATGCAGCCAATGATTGAAACATGGTTGTACCTGCTGAACGCAGGCATTTATCAGATATATTTTTTCTGCATTTTTCGATGAACAGTTCCCAGTTTAGAACTGCGCAAGGTTGATTTATAAGGTTGTCGCAGGGCTAATCGCACTCTCTTCTCAGTACCCATAATTGTCAAAACCAGCCAATTTTGCGAATGACTACGAAAGAAAAACGGATGATAAAGCCCCATTTCCAATAATGCGTGAGATGCGTTCCGTTTTACGCTGCGGAAGCTGCGTGAAAAAATCAATTTCCAATAGAGCGTGTGCGTGAACATATGATTGCCCGCACTTCTGCTTAGCGAAGCATAATTTTGAACAGTACCCGGCTCAGTCAATTTTGTAAATAGCATTTTGTTTGCGATGTTTTGTTTGAGTTCGACTGAACGTAAAATTTTAACAATCAAGATATGACACAAATTACGCAACTATACACTTATATTTAAAAAAAAATAATTTGAGGTCATTTTGTCAATTCTGATTAAAAAGTATTCGCACTAGTACCAATTACCTTATAATAAGTAGTCAACAGTTTATACAACACTGTTTAAAAGTGTGTAAATGTGAACAGCTGTTTTGATTTCAATAGCTGTCAAATTTTCACGCGCGTGAAATATTCAATTTTTCGAATATTTCACGCTGCGTGCACACGCATGCTGGTTATTGGAACCTGTTACGTATGTTTTCATGCATTGATTATTTGCGCAAATTTACGCAACGCATCTCACGCGTTATTGGAAATGGGGCTTAATAGAGAGCACTTGCAGATTTTCTATGAGATGTCAACTTTGATTTGACAATTATGGGCACTCGCTCTCTCCCTTGCGACAACCTTATAAATCAACCTTGGAACTGCGGAAAAATGTTAGAACTAAACAGAACTACAAAGCTACAAAATGAATCAAGTCTGTCTTCTTGTATTCCTTGGCTTGCTACCAGGCGACCAGAAAACAGAAGCAAGCAACTTTTTTTTTGTTTTCGATATGATCGTACCCCTTTTCCCTTCTGCCCTCTGCCCCACATGCGCATCGTGAACCCTGTCTGTCTCCGTCGCTCTCGCATGTGCGCGCTTTAGCGCATGCGCAAGTGTTTTTTTTTTCAATACTGTTTGTGAATGAATGTGTGTAAGCTGTAGCGCATGTGTAAGTGATTTTTAGGTCGATACAAATTTGAATGAATGTAAATAAGCTGATACACTGATTTCAATGTATGTGTGTAAGCTGAAATGAAATAAATTTTGGATTTTTCATTTTTCGTTTGATTTGTGCTTGCTTGACCAAAGCAAAAGGCTTGTATTTCTGATCTTGCTTCCAGGCAATCAGAAAACAAAGTAGGTGTTCACACATTAGTCAAATGATTGAAGTATAACGCGATTTTTTACTCTCTTTAACACTCTCTGAAAATTTTGATTGTCGCTTGCTCACACACGATTTTTTGATTGAAACTCCGACGCAGGTATTTGTTACTTTTCTGCTACCTACTATTTTGTGAATTCATATCGTGCTGTGTTCATATCACTTTATTTGGGTGTTTCTTTTATTAAGTTGTTTTGTGAGCAAAAAAATTTTACCAAATGGGAAACAATAACGGAAATATAGTTGATCTTTTAGGATTAAAATTGATCACATTAGGTAATCAATACGCCGGAAATTATACCTATTTGAATGATGATCGGATGCAAGTCATAAAAAAACAATAGAATTAATGAAATTATGACAGGAACTGAAGAAACTACACCTCTTTTTCTCTTCAAATAACTACCTTTGTTTCCAGTTAACTACTTTTCTTGATTTAATTCCCTACTAAAAAGCAGACAAGTAAAATAATGCAACCCTTTGACTCATTGATGCAGGTCTGGAGCTCCACCAAAATTTTGACTGACGAGAGAAGATTTTGTAGTTCATTTTCGCTCTTAGATAAAGTTCATTTTTTTTTACATAGGAAAGCAACAACAAATTTTGATTGATTCAATCATTTGACTGACGTATGAACACCTCCAAAGCAAGCAATATTCTTTTTGTTTTCTGCTGTCGATATGATCTTACCCCTTTCCCTTCTCCCCAGTAACAAGCATGCGTGTGAATGAATGTGTTGTTGTATTGTAGTCAGCTGTTAAGATTGTTTACATTTGTTGGTATAGTTAGCTAGAAATTTTCGGCGTTTTGAAGTTATTCTTATTGGAAGCTCTACAGTTGGCATTTTTGCTTAATAGTATTTTTATATAGATATTATCAATTTACGAGTTATTCAACACATAAACTGATATTACTCTCAATGTTTATACGTAGGGTGCCTTTTATATTTCGGGATTTGGCAACCCTGGTGTTGCAATCTGTCAACTGAAAGCTCTATCGCAAAGTTTGACATTTGTTGGCTTATACATACTCAGAACGTTTTGACATACGAGCGCTATTTGTGTTGTTTATAGTAACTTAAAAGATTCATCTCGGTCTAAAAATGGAATTAAATCGTGAACATTTTCGTGCGATTATTTTTTACAACTTTCGACGTGAATTAACACAGCAACAGTGCATGGATGAACTTAATTCAATTTTTGGCGATGAAGCTCCATCAAGGACCAGTGTTTATCGATGGTATGGTGAATTCAATCGTGGTCGTAGTTCACTCCAAGACGAATTTCGTGAAGGTCGTCCGAAATCAGCTGTTGTTCCGAAAACCATTGATGCTGTGCGCGAACTGATATTGCAAGATCGTCATGTTACCTATCGTGAGATTGAGGCAACCTTAGGCATAAGTGGGACCAGCATACATTCAATATTGCATAAACATTTGACTGTCAAAAAAATTTGTTCGCGTTGGAACCCACACAATTTGTTAATCGCTCAAAAAATACGATCGCGGTGCTTCGAAACACGTCTATGACATCGTGACAGGTGATATTTTTATTACTCTTCATATCAGTATAGCCAATTTTTAATCAACATAAAAATTATTTATATACATTTATGTACCTATATTATCGATATAACTACACTTGAAATTTTAAGCAATGCGAACAAGTGTATGCGTACTATAGAGTGCTCTATGGCCGGATAGTTTATTAAAATTTTTGTTCTTTCTTTGCTAACTTGTAAAAAGGTGATTTTAAGATTTTTAAAAATAAAAATTAGCTGAAATAAATTCAATTAAAACATTTAAAAACCCTTTCTCCTTTAAAAAACAAAATTTTTTTTAATACTATTTATTCTTATTATATTTTATGGTATACAATTTTTTTTTATATCGATGGCCATACGTTGACACCTGGTAACTAACGAGTTTTTGAAATTGATTTTTAATATTTTTATAAAAATTTTAACCAAGCTTTTTCTGCCAAAATGACAAAGAGTACACCAAACAAAATCCCGATTTTACTTTTAAAATAATTTTTTTATTTATTTAAAAAAATTAATTTTTTTTAGTTACGAGGTGTCAACGAATGGCCATCGAGTTGCTATTTTATATATACAGTTGTTGTTAATAACTTCAATTAAATTTTTATGTAAAACTTTAAAGTTAACTGTAAAAGTTAAAAAGTGTTGTTTTTTTAAATTTAAATTTTTTTCTATAAAATAACTAAACGATTATCGCATAGGAAGGAAATTTTCAAAATATATATACAATTGATTTTTTCAATTAAGAAAAAAAGTAAAGGCTAAGTTTGTATAACATTAAACTTATTTATGATAATTATAAATGAAATAATAATAGTAACAACATATATATACATATACATATATATATATATATATGTATATATATATATATTAATATAAATATATATATACATTTCGTTGACACCTACTTTCGTAAGCTCTGGAATTTCCAAGAAATAACCACTGTTTCAGGGGAAGTTTGTATCAGAAGAAATGATAAGAAAAATTAGTTCCAATCAGAGAATGGAAAAAAACCTTAACGATCGTTTTTGATCTGTTCTGCTTTTTTTAAAGAGCGCTACATTTATTCTTCCCTGCAAGAACAGTCCTAGTAAATTACCTGGTAATTTAACTGGTAGTGTTAACGAAAATATTTGGTAGGCTATATGGAAAAGTTTCTATTAGGTTCTTAAGCGTGTGGTAAGAAAACTACCTGAAACTCATGTACAGACTATATGCTATCCTTTTCTTACTCATGAAGTGTCACATATACTCTCACATATTGCTGTCTCGCTTGCTTATGTTAATACTACCGGCAATTTAACTGAGTATTTAACCAATATAACTAATGATAACATCAGGTAGGGTTGCCGTAACATTCTCTTAGAAGTAACGCAAGCAAGTGGTAGGCCTACTGTGAAATTTGGTCAGCTCTTTACGTCAAAAGTGGTTAAGATTTACGTAGTAAATATGTAGGACTAACGTAGAAACCGGCTTAAGCTAACGTAGAAAATATATAGGAGTAACGTATAAACCGGTTAAAACTAACGTAGAAAATATGTAGGCCTAACGTGAAAACCGGTGTATACTTACGTAGAAAATATGTAGGACTAACGTTAAAACGGGTTTAAACTTACGTAGAAAATGTGTAGGACTAACGTATAAACGGGTTGAGACTAACGAAGAAAATATGTAGGACTAACGTGAAATTGAAAAATTTATTAAATTCGTTTTTTTTATATACATCAATACATTTTTCATTAATTTTTTATAAAAATAATTCATTTCTTAAAAAAAAACAATATATTTATGTGAGATCATATGAAATGAAAAGGTATTAAATAAAATAAAATAAATAAAAAGTTAAAAAGTTTGAGATCAGATTTCTGTTAAGCTATAGGAACTTCAAATCGTATATATTAGCACAAAGACTTAAATAAGTAAAAATTTGGCATAACTAAAATAAATTTTAAATAATTTTTTAAACAAATTATTTATTTTGGTTGGCTTTGAGTTGCAGGCGCTTCTTTTGTTTTAGCCGATTGTGGCTTTTCTCCACAGCCTTTTTGACTTCTTTTTCAAAATTGTACCGACCCAATGTTTTAAATACGTCTGAAATACATAAAGAAATAAAAGTGTTATTATATAAAAATGATTGGAACTTGGAATTTTATGATTTAAAAACTCCAAAACTATTAAATAGAAGAATTGGAAAAGTTGGAAACGTAATTCGTTTTGTTCAACCATCGTGTAAACAACGATTTATCTGTGACGATATTTGGGTGAAGTTTGATGCCACGCTCATGTCGCATGGGTTGCTCATGACATTCAGATCGCATGGGTTGCTGATGATATTCATTTTAACTTTTCATATCAATTTCAATCAATCGAGAACAGCGCAATCTGGACTGGACTGGATGAAAGCCACTTGATGTAAGGTAAAAGGAAATCATAAGAAGCTACAACCCTTCTACAAGTATAAGCCGACAACAATCTCTGCCGACAACAGCAAGCTACCTACATTGTCACATTATTAAAATCACCAGCGCCAGGCAGCTCTTCCTCGCCAATTGGAACCACTGTCGATTTGAGTATATAGTTCTTTGGACGAAAGTTACATTTTTTTTCACTACAAAATTGCAAAAGGTACCCAGGTACCTTCGTATACACATGAGGGTTAAAAGTGTTAGCGATGACCGCCTATTTTTTTTACTTAAATCTTAATTAAATATAGGTCCGTCCAATTTGAAAGCATGGTTAAGTTGGTGTAGGGTATTTCACCGGCTATAGGTCAAATTCGAAAATGAGCCAAATCATATAAGAAACACTCCTACCTCCTAAATAAAGTGATGTCATCAATTAAAAATATACTTACCAGATAAAATTTCTTCAACGAGCACCATTTTTACCAGGGCCCTCTTCTCGCATCTCCCATCCCAATTATAAAGATTTAGCAGCTCATCAGAGAATGCTCTCCGAAGCACGGCGTCCACGTCCTCTGAAGCTCCTTTAAGTTTGTGGAGGTATGTTTCTAATAAAAAATTTAAGAAGACATTACAATAAATTTCATTTAAGTTTAATGAATAATTACCATTGCTTGAGCATACTCCTGACGCTTGAGGTTTTCCTCAACCTCATGAGCAGCACCAAGAGAGTTGAGAGGCAGTGTGCTCGTAGTCTCTATAACGACCGAGTCCTCAGTTTCGCCGGTCATCAGGCACACGGATTGATGCACCTTTTTGAGGACCACCTTGCATTCTCGAATTAATTTATTCTGAGCCATTAGCTCGCTTCTTTCGATCACCTAATTTTGAAAGAAATTTAAATGTTATTCCTTTATAATACTTTCAATTAGATTATAATAAAACTTACATTTTCGCAGAGTGTATTCTCAACGCGTTTCAGTCGCTGGTTAATATTTTTAAGCAGACTAAGAACTTCTGTAAAAAAAAAAATTGTATTTCGTTTTTAAAATGTCATGAAAAGAAAATTATAATTTACCTTCATTGAATGATTGCTGTGGCATATTTTCAATGTTGTCGACATGTGAGCTGCGTTGCTGAGTTGAGGCGATTCCTTTTGAAATCACTGAAAAAAAAATTAAGTATTATTATGTTTGTAATTTTAACACGTTTCTGTTGAAATAAGATACCAGGTTCGCTTTTCCTTTTTTTGTGGGGTATGGACGAAGAAAGTTGTGATGGCGATGAATCAAAATTGCGCCTTACGATGTTAAAGTGTTGAGCTTAAAGACATATATGGTTTCAGTTATTTTAAATATGTTTAAATAATGTGTTTACTACCTTGCCCTTTAGCAGATGACGCTTGCGATGACGCAGTTTCATTGAAAATATCCATTGAACTCATTTTTGTTCAAGACTCGAAATAAATTTTCCATGAAAAAAGAAATTTTATTAAATGTAAGGAGAATGATTTTGAAAAAAATTATATTTGAATTTAATATTTATAAACATATATACAGCGATAAAAATAAGTAATTACTTGTTGTTGGAATGCATTGCTTTTAGCGAAATTAATTAGCAAAGTTATGAAAAAGGTGATGAAGTAATGGTATTAGAATAAAACTATTTTCAAACGGAATGTAGAAGAACTTGTAGAGAATGTCATTTCTATCGAGGAGAACAGTTTCGGTTTTCATTTGGCTACCTAGAACTATTCCTAAAACAGGGGAAGATTGCACTGGTTCAATAAAAAAATTTTCAGTTTTTTCAAACACCTGACAAACGAAAATATCTGAATTAGATCTTATATGCCGATCAACAACTTTTACAGGACCTGTTGTTTCACTAAAGCAATAGCTATCCTTTTCTTTACTAGGATCTATATTAAATGAACCTATTTTTGAATTATTTTCATGGTAAGATTCTAGACCTTGGCGCTCTTGAAGCCTCAAATAAAGTTGCTGCAATATTTTATTAGGTTTGTTTATAATTTTTTTTAAATATTGCATATAGTTTTCGAATTTATATGCAGAAAATCTATCTAATGGGCCATATTGCAGAACACAATCTGACAAGTGAAGCAAACTATGAACGTTGAAGCTTATCAAATGGTCTCCATAAATACTACCAAAACACTGAATAAATTCGTCCAACATTTCGTGTGCAACATCAGCTTTTTCTATGCATAAAAATACCGGTATATAATAAAAATTGTCTAAATTCTGTTGACTTCCAGTTACAAATTTCATTTAAATTTCTAGAAATTCTACCAAATTCTGTTGGGACAAAATCGGAAAGAAAATTCATCTTTTTGTTCATTAATAAAACATTACCCTTTTTCATCATTAACTGAATCAATTTTTTTGTGACACCTAAGTCAACAAGATGCATGACATCTAAAGGAAACTGGGAAACCATGCCAAACTTTGAAATTTCTAGCAAACTTTTCTGTTATCTGAAATTAGCGCTATGATGGGAAGGGTCGGTTCTTAGTTCGAATGTGGAGTCTGTTCTTAATTCGTGCCGTTGTTTTGAAAAGCTTACCCTATTGTGACTATATTTTCCTATTTGGTTGCATTTTGGACATCCATTTTTGCCATTAAAATACTGCACACCAGTAACGAAGGCTCGTGCTGGGGAATCGCAAGTAAAAAGGCGGACATTGAACTTTTTCTTTACATTATTGAAACCAATTTCAAGACCGTTTTCTCTTAAGAAAACGACTTCTGCGCAAAATTGTTTTAAAAATTCATCAATATTTTCTGGTTTTTTCATTCCAGAAAAGCAGGCAATGGTGAAGGGACTCTCTTTAGGAAAATCCACCACTGCTCCAAGTATTGGCCACAGCACTCTTTTCGAACTATTAAATAATTTAAGGCCATCGATACCTACATCAATTAAAACTTCTAACGAATTATCTAAATAACTAAATACATCTGAACTAAAATAAGACTGAATACCCAAGTATATAAATTCACCCTCTGGAATCGACTGAATCGCAACTTTTTCCCTGCTTGTGCCTAAAAGTGTTTTGGCTGACAACGGCAAATCGTTAACTCCTATTCTATGCAAAGTTTGAAGCAGATCGCTTAGTGCATTTTGCGAAATATTGTTTCTGATTGCCCAAGATTTTAATTCCATGCAATTCTTTTTATCTTGGTCACAATTCTCACTAATGCTACTAAGAATTTCTTCGGAATCACTACTACACGATCCTATATCGAAATCTACCTCGGTATCCATTTCATTGGAAGCACTAGCAGCACCTGAAGAATCACTTGAAGCAACGCATTCCAATTGTTCGGCTTCTTCAAGGTTTTTAAATTTTTTAGCACTTGATTGAAATTTTTTTTTTTTAATGCTCATGCATTTCGCAAGGCTGTTTTTGTTCATTTTTTATTTTTATTAAAATGCAAAACACTTCAAAACACTTATTACCTTCGACAAATTTTATTTAGGGAAAACTTTTAATAATAATATAAGAATATAATTTAAGAATAATATAAGATTTGCACACTCAAGACCGCACGACCGAATCGCTGAAAAATTAAAAGCTTGTGTTTTGCCATTTTGTTTTCATTTAACGAGTGAAAGCTTAATGTTTATGTTGTTGTCTCATTCTCCCAAAACGAACAAATGGGAAATACTTTGAAATTTTTTGTATGTGTTTGTTTGTTTTTTTTTTCTTTTGCAGTTTCGGGTAGTCATGTCTTGTAGGGTTCTTTATTTGTGTATCGCTCTTCGACTCAATCACAAACGCTACTTTTAACACACAGAAAAAAAAAGAGCGGAACTGAATGGAAGAGTTATGCTATAAAAGCACAAAACATTATTTGCTTTGTTGTGCTTTTTGCTCACCATCGTAAACCAAAACCAAACCGTACCAAATATATCGTACGTTTCAGCGTTGGTTTCTGCATTAGTTTTGCAGATTATTGCGATTCTTTTGCAAAACAAATTACTTGTTCAGTGATTTGATTGATTACGTTGAAACATGCCGCGGCCAACAAATACATTACTACATAGATTTTTTTGAAGAAAATAACTTAAATCAAATAATTTGCAAAAATGGCAGCTAAAAAATAATTCATTGACGCATGCCACAGTTTTTCTTTCGAAAACTCTGGCGCCAGTAACAATAGCAATAACAAAATCAATAACATTCCTAAACGAACAACGATCAACTATGATTTTAGAAACGAACTGGAACTTGGTACGGTTTTTGTTTACGATGGTGAGCAAAAATCACAACACAGTAAATTATATTTTATGCTCGTACAACACAACGTTACCATTCAGTTCCGGTCACTCATTTTTGCAGGATGGTGGTAGTGCTTGTGTTTGAATCAAAAAGCTTCAAACGGAATGGAGAGAGAATAAGTTTTTGATCGCTTCTGTAGCGCTACGCATTAGGTACGGTTTTTTTCCACTCTCTGGTTCCAATCAAATTGTTATGGCAAAAATTCAAAGATTTAATAATATGTATGAGGTCTGTAGAAATGTGTAGTTTTTTTTTAATGCCAGTCAGTTAGTTTAATTGTATGTCTGCTAGTCTTTAATTAGTCTAAGTGGCTTTTCTTGGTTTTGTTCATATGGTATTATTGCAACATTAACAGTAAAGTATGTTATTTTACAGTCGACATATAAGTTTAAGTTTATAAATAAGTTAAATAAGTAATAAATAAGTTTATAAATTATTTTGATATAATAAAGTTTTTGCTGTCATGATAATTAGGTCCATTTGTCGAACTTTCAGAACTGTACAACTTTCCACTGAGTTGTTTTAATAATGCGGAAGCAATGTGTTTTTCAATCTTTAATTTTATTTTATTATATAGTACGTAGAAAAGAGCAAAATACATTAAATATTCACTATTATATATTTACCTATCTACATTTATATATAATTATAGTTCTTATATATTAGTATATACATAAAATCTATAATTATTATTTGTATATAATGATAAAATTTGTAATTATATTATAATTAACTATATTCATTATTAACATTATTATAAAAATTTGAATATTATATATCTAAGATATGCATAACACATATATGTATATATACAGGGTGTCCCGCAATTGAGTGCAAATATTTACGGAGATCAAAGGTTATGTCAAGCTGAGAAAAAAATCGTATGGGAGAGGAGGTCTATTTTTACATTCTTAGGAGCTACAGGGTTAATTAAAATTTCACGACTTTGATTCACGTTATTATTTCTAGCACAAAAACCAAGTTACGGAAAACTTTACCAAATTTTTACTTTGAATGCAAATTTCTCAGAATTTCACTTTTAGTTTTTTATAATCAACTTTGTAATTTATTCAATTTTCTTTTCAATGACACCAATAACATAATTGTATCTTACAAAACAAAAAAGTTGGCTGCACTAAAAAAATTATACTTATTAGAAAACAACGATATTATCTACTGCATAAGTAATTGTAATGTCATTATTTACCATTATTTTCTAATAGGTATATTTTTTTTAGTACAGCCAACTTTTTTGTTTTTTTTTGGCATAACAATTTGATTGGAACTAATTTTTCTTTTCATTTCTTCTGATACAAACTTCTTATGAAACAGTAGTTATTTCTTTGAACTTCCAGAGCTTTCGAAAGTAGGTGTCAACGAAATGTATATGTACATATATTTCGTAAAGTAAACAAACAATTATCCAATTAACAAAATAAACGAAACAGCGAGAGTTACCAGTTTTGCACTATAAATCGTACTTTTGGTCATGGTGTAAGAAAACCAGGTGAAAGCGCTTTTTTCACCTCACAAAATTTGTACCCGCATCTGTCAAAAACAGCAGAAATAAATGGCTGCGTTCAGCAGGTACAATCATGTTTCAATCATTGGCTGCATTCAGCGGAAAATTTGCTACGTAGCTGTTGAACAACTTTCGGGCTGAATGGTATGTTGCATAAAGTGCTCGCACAACACGTTCCCTGAGCGGTCGCCATCTTAGGTAGCGAAAATATTTTATGCTACTTCAGTGGAGCGGCTTACGCTTACTTTATTTTGACAGATAAATATACCAAATATTAAATTTATTAATTACTAAATTATTAAATTGATTAGTAGTGCTTTTAATTAAAACTATTTGTTCGAAACGTGTGCACTTACTTACTTACTTAGTTGGTCGTAACAACCCGTGTCCGGGTTTCAACCGACCTCATCAGCTCTCGCCAGGCGACTCTGCTTTGCGCGCGCCTTCTCCAATCGGATACACCAAGTGCGGTTAGGGCTTCCTCAGCCTGGTCCATCCATCAGAGGCATGGTCTCCCTCGTCGTCGTTGACCAGCGACCCTCGCCTCGAGCTCCTTTTTCGCTGGAGCTTCGTCGTTCATACGATGGACATGACCCAGCCATCGTAGTCGCTGCACAGTTATACGCCGCACTACGTCAATGTCTTCGTAGAGCTCATACAGCTCGTGGTTCATTCGGATGCGATAGTCATCGCCGACTCGAACAGGACCGAAGATTTTGCGAAGAACTTTTCTCTCGAACACCCCCAGAGCAGCTGCGTCAGTTTGCGAAACTACCCATGCCTCAGCGCCATAAAGCAGCACAGGTAGAACGAGCGTCTTGTAGAGTGTTAGTTTTGTCGATCGAGAGAGGGCTCTGGAACTTAGTTGCTTACTGAGCCCGTAGTAGCACCTATTAGCAATTATTATTCTTCGCTTTATCTCCAGGCTGATTTTGTTTTTGGTATTAATGGCGGTGCCAAGGTAAACGAACTCCTTGACTACTTCAAAGTTATAGCTGCCGGATGAAACGTGGGAGTCTAAACGCCGAGCTCCCTTGTTTGTAGACAGCATATACTTTGTTTTACCCTCATTTATCGTCAAACCCACTTTGGCTGATTCCTTTTCGATAGCGGTGAAAGCAGCGGTAACATCTCTCTTGGTTCCGCCGACAATATCAATATCATCAGCGTACACAAGGAGCTGGACGCCTTTGTAGAAAATGGTGCTATTACGATGCACACCGGCCTTTCGTACGATCCCCTCCATGATGATGTTAGAGATCGCAAGACAATGGATCGTCTTGCCTGAAACCTCTTTCGGTATTGAAGGTTTCGGAGAGGTCATTTCCTACCTTGACGGAGCTGCGTGTGTTGCTCAACGTCATTCTGCAAAGTCTGATCAACTTTGCAGGTATACCGAACTCAGACATTGTTGCGTATAGGCAATGCCTTCTCGGGCTATCGAACGCAGCTTTAAAATCGACAAAGAGATGGTGTGTGTCAATTTGATTTTCGTGGGTTTTCTCCAGGATTTGTCGTAGCGTGAAAATCTGGTCTATGGTGGACTTACCAGGTCGAAAGCCACACTGATAAGGTCCAATCAGTGTTTTTGTAATCGGCTTTAATCTTTCACACAGTACGCTTGAGAGAACCTTATACGCGATGGAAATAAAACTGATACCTCTATAACTTGCGCAGATTGTTGGGTCTCCTTTCTTAAGTATAGGGCACAGTACGCTGAGGTTCCAATCGTCGGGCATGCTTTCTGCTAGCCATATTTTGCTGATGAGCTGATGCATGCGCCTTATCAATTCATCGCCGCCGGTTTTAAACAATTCAGCTGACAGGCCGTCAGCACCCGCTGCTTTGTTGTTTTTGAGTCGTTGGATAGCAACTCGAACCTCATCATGGCTAGGTGGTGGTTCTTCCACTCCGTCATTGTTGATTGGTAGCTCTGAACTGCGCTCTCCATGGGCGGCATTGGTGGAATCGTCTCCAGTAAGTAAATTGGAGAAGTGCCGTCTCCACAATCTCAGCACACACTGCGTATCCGTATTCAGATCTCCATTTTCGTCTCTACAAGTGGATGCTCCGGGCTTGAAACCTTGGGTTAGACGCTTAACCTGTTGATAGAATTTTCGTGCATCCTTCTTGCCCTGGTAACCTCTAGTTCCTCACGCTCACGCTTTTCCTGCTCTCTTTTCTTGCGTCTGAAAAGGCGCCTCTCTTGCTTCCTCTTTTCGCGGTAGTTTTCTCGCACGGCTCGCGTTGCTGCTGACTGCAGCGTTTTTCTATAAGCGGCGTTTTTTACTGCAGTCGCAATGCGACACTCCTGATCATACCATTGGTTCCGAGGTTGCGGGCGCCGGAAACCAATGACTTCTTCAGCGGCAGCGCGCATGGAGTGGGATATATGCGCCCAAAGTCCGCCGGCGTCGTCGGGTTCAGACCTTGGTTGGTTGAGCTTAACCGAGAGTTGAGCGGAGTAGGCTTCGGCAGTCCGTTGTAATTGCAGCTTAGCGACATCTAGCTTTCGTTGCATTCCTTTGCGTATGTTCTTCGCATTGCATAATCGCATGCGGATCTTGGCTGCAACAAGATAATGGTCGGAGTCAATGTTGACCCCCCGAAATGTGCGCACATCTAGAACACTAGAGGCATGCCTTCCGTCGATTACAACATGATCAATTTGGTTTCGCGTTTTTTGATCCGGGGACAGCCAGGTGGCCTTGTCGAAACGTGTGCACACAGAACATAAAAAAATAAATTTGAGACAAAAAGCATTTATTGTCGAACAGCTGTTTGCCGTTTGACGTTTCGAAAAAAAAAAATAGTTCAGCAGAAAGCAAAGATAACAAGATAGGAAACTTAAAAAACATAACCTCAAAGAAGGTTTGCATGTATTTGTGAACCGAAAAATGCAACCCTGAATGCCACTCTTGTTCTTCATCGGCCGCAAACTCTAAAAGAAATCACTTTGCAACCCCTTGAAATAATGCATATCATCTATTTTTTATTGCATAAATATTTAAGTTGGGTTGCAAGTACCTGTTTGCAAGCTTAACTGATTATTGCATCCCCTTATTTTGGTTAATATACGCTTTCAAAGTTTGCCAATTTCTTCAGTTGTTGTATTTGTCAATATTTTTGAAAAATTTAATTTTTCACAAACCCCCGTTAGTTTACACAAACCCCCGCTATTCAAGGTGAGATAAGAAAAAAGAAGGCTCTTCTTCTTTTTCTGCTGAAACTTCGTTTTCAAACAAGAAAAATAGTGCATGGATTGAGTACATTAATGTTTTAATCTTTAAGTTGTGTTACAGGAATCTGTTTAACACCCAAATAATTACATGCATGCTCTTATTTTACTTTTTATCGCCAAACAAAGTTTTCATATTTTCACATAATAAATTGATTTTTATTTTCACCAATACCGATTTGTGAAGGTTTCATGCCATCAGAGTTGCCAACTCTTATTGTTTTCTTAAGAATTCTCTTGGATAGCATATACACTCAGGGTAGCCCTTATTCGAAGCGCCCATCTGGCAACACTGTAACTTTCCGCAGTGATGCCAAATCGACTAATGACATACCGCGTTTGAAGCGTCATTCCAAGCAAATGTTTACAATGGAACAGTACACGCCACGCGAACACTCTAAAATTGTTGAAATTTACATTCAACAAAACAAGTCAATAGTGAAAACTCAACGTGCTTTCAAAAAAATAAATAAAGTGAAAAGTGCGCCTTCCAAGAAAACAATTTATCGTTTGTATGAAAGATTTACAACTGGTAATACTCTTGGTAACCCAAAGAGGCCAAATAAAAAGCGACCAAGGCGATCGGATGAGAATATTGCAGCCGTACGAGCCAGTATTGAGCAGTCACCTACAACATCCCAAAATCGCCGTTCTCAGCAGCTCGGCATTCCCCGATCCACTTTACAACGCATTTAACGTGTTGATTTGAATTTGTTTCCGTACAAAATTCAATTGGTAAACAAATTGTTGCCTTCCGATTAGCCACGTCGATTGGAATGGGCCCAAAGAGTCATCGAAATGGCTGAAGAAGACGAGCAATTTTGGCATAAAATTATCATGAGCGATGAAGCTCATTTTCAGTTGAACGGAACGGTAAACAAACAAAACTGCCGTATTTATGCCACTGACAATCCACAAGAGATTCAAGAGGTACCTCTTCACGATGCAAAAGTCACTGTTTGGTGCGGCGTTTGTGCTAAAATGCTCATTGGGCCGTTCTTTTTCGAAGATGATAATGGCCACAGAGTTACTGTCCATCAGGAGCGTTATCGCGATATGATAAACAATTTTTTCATGCCAATCGTTCGTCGAAAGCGTATCAGGCACTACTGGTTTCAATAAGACGGCGCGCCACCACACACAAGCCGCACTACAATCGATTTTTTGAAGCAATTGTTCCCTGGCCGTTTGATGTCAAAAAATGGTGATTTTGGTTGGCCGCCAAGATCACCAGATTTCGACCAGATCACCTGAAAACCAACATCCGTCAAGAAATAACCGCCATTCCCATCGAAATGTTGAAGAAAACCATGGAAAATGCTGCAAAACGGGCACAATATGCCGTAGAGGCCAATAGCGACCATTTACGAGATATCATATTCAAGAAATGATGTAAGCAAATCTACTTGAACCCAATTAAATGATATTCATGACGAACAGACAAAAAATTGTGGTTTCTTTGATTTATTTAAAAATAAAATGGGCGCTTCGAATATGGGCAACCAGCGTTTATTGCGCTGGTACGAAATGGCATATGTTTATCTCTAACCTTTATAAAATTGCATTGATCATGTATTTGTGTAAAATATTAAGTTGGATTTAATGGAACTACTTAAAACTGTAAATATTATTTCTACTTTAAAATGCATATTTAG
Organism: Coremacera marginata; assembly: GCA_914767935.1. Lineage (NCBI taxonomy): Eukaryota > Metazoa > Arthropoda > Insecta > Diptera > Sciomyzidae > Coremacera > Coremacera marginata. The sequence goes on from OU612043.1 coordinate 84,667,384, forward strand.
AGGAAGTAGAAGCAGGGTTCGTATTGGCTCTCATGAAGTTTCATGAATATGAGGGAATTTTTAGTTAAAAAAAAACCTGCTCATATTCATTTTCGTGAAGAGCTGACTACATTCTTTTGTTCATGAACTGTAGAAGTAACCGCATAATCACAGAATGCTTTGGTATTGTATTTTTATTGCCACACTGTTTAACATACATACACACAAAAAATTTAAGAAATTTCGATGCCTTGAAGTGAGGGTTAGGAAAAACTCTCAAGTGAAGAGAATGATTACACTCCTCCTCATCAATATTATTCAATTCACGAACGTCTCACTTTGCTTTCTTTATTCGTGAAGAAAAAAAACATGAACGCTCTTTCATTATATGTTGATTCATTTCTCTTTAACAATTTTCGTCCATAAATTGCGCTCCTCAAAAAAACTGACTTGAAGAGTTCTCTCTGCATTTCATTCATTTAATGTTTCTCGTTCGCAAGTTTTGGCAATTCCAAATTCAATTTATTACAATTTTTGCACTAGCTCAAAAAAGGTCCTAAATAGGAAAAAAATTAACGAAAAAGATTTATAGCTCCCCGTGGTGCACCATAGAGGGGTAAAATGTATGAAAAGGTCCTATTATATTTTCACCACAAATATTTCTTCTCAACGTCCCCACCTTTCTCTGTCACCTTCTTGGTGGTCCTCCTACAAAAACACAAAAGAGATAAATGTCGAAAATGGCTTATATCGTCCGTAACTGAACCCCTAGACTGGTCAAATGTTATAGCTGGTCCTATTATTTTTTGGTCCACAATATTTCTTTTGAACATACCCACCCCCTATCTGCCACCCATTATGTACTTATAGATCAACTTAAATTTTGCATCAAATAAAAACAAGTGATTTAAGAATTCACGAGCGATAATAAATCCAGCACATCGCACATAGGGGCCTCTTGTATGGGAGGCTTCGCCAAATTGATTTTTAAAAAAAAAGGATATTAAAAAAAATGTTGGTGCATTTGTAATAAAGAGGATATTACTTAACGGATCAGATTTTCCGTTTAGTAAATACAGTGGTTGTAACTTACCCCTTTTTGGATATTAGAAGTCTATTTTTATACAGTGCAAAAATTAAGCCACTTCAAAAGTATCTATTTTTAGTTTAGGAATGTGCTATTGGAAAAAGGGTTTACTTTTCGTAAAAAATACAGTTTTATCATTATATTAAATTTTTTTTATATAGATTTTACATTTCTGCTTGGTTTTTAGAAGTACAAAATCAAGAAGACTTTTAAATTTCCTAAAAAAAATTTTAAAGCAATTTTTTTTTAATTTGTGCAAAGCGCAAGCATAGTTTTTATATGATTAGTTAAATATGGTTTATTGTGTAGTGGTGTCAAGGTACCACTTGAAAAACAACAAAAGAATTTTAAATAAATTTTTTTCACATAATGTTTCATAAAAACTGCTTCAAAATAAAAAATAGTAAAGCTCATCTGAAAAATATAAAATTTTTTAAATTATAATGTGAGAAAAAAATGTTTAGAAACTATTTAAAATAAAAATGGAAATATTAGCGACATAGTTTAAACTCAATTTAGGCAAAAAAGAAACACATCCATGATAGTTTAAGTCAACTTGACTTATACGAATGCTAGAATATCTAGTCAAACCGAGCTTAAACGTCCAATTTTGGTGAGATAAGCTCTGTTTAATTTGACTAAAGTTTAAACTCGAACTTAAAAACTGGCCCTAAGTATTTTATTGTATAATTTTCAGGTGAAATATAATACGGCTAGTCAACAAACCTTTTAACTGCAATTTCCAACATTACGTACTTCGTTTCTGAATTTTACGGGAATAACTGTTACATATATAAATATATTTCGAACACTATTTTGTCTCATAGAGAATAAGAACATATGAGCAATAATGAATATATACTTGGGCAAGTAATAACAAAATATTTTTTTCTACGTGATTTTATAATTTTCAGCATGTTTTTTGACGTCCCGTAGACCGAATTGATCTTCTATGATCATCGTTGAGGATTAATAAAAGATATCCAAAAATATAATTTAGTGGTTAAACAGACCGCTAAAACACCTTATCGATATCTTAAGTTGTTTTTTTTTCATATTAAAAGCTAGCCTGAAAAAAGTGAAATTGGCAACTCTACTACTGACAATGAAATGGAAAAAAAATTTATTTAATTCATAAATTTGAACAGCTGATATTTTTAACCCGAATCTTCCATGTAAAAGTTGTTAACTTTTTGGAAGAAGTTTCCTATGGCACTGTTTACACGTCATTCAAATTGAAGGATCATTCAAAATTTGTTGTTGTTTTCCCAGCGAAAAGAGATGAACTCTCTGCAAGAGCGGAAATGAACTTTCAACACTTCATCGCATTAATCAAAATTTTGATGGAGCTCAAGACCTGCATCAAGCAATCACAGGGTTGCATAATCAACTTTTCTGGTACTTACAACAACACTTTTAGTCGGCATCGGCCATTCAATCAAAAAATCACGTGTGAACAGCTATTCAATCAAATATCTCGAAGAGAGTTAAAAAGAACCAAAAATGCGATATTCTTCATTCAATTTGAATGACGTATAAACTCTGCCTATCTTGTTATCTTTGGCAGAAAGTATCACTTCAAGGTTGATTTATAAGGTTGTCGCAAGGGAGAGAGCGAGTACCCATAATTGTCAAATCGAAGTTGACAGCTCATAGAAAATCTGCAAGTGCTCTCTATTATCATCCATTTTTCTTTCGTAGTCATTCGCAAAATTGGCTGGTTTTGACAATTATGGGTACTGAGAAGAGAGTGCGATCAGCCCTGCGACAACCTTATAAATCAACCTTGTATCACTTTATGCATGGCAGAATTATAAGGTAGGGCCGGTTGGCTCAGTGTCCTCACGCGTCAACGAATAGTGGATAATGAAAAGGTTGATAAGTTGTCAAAACGACGAATTTACAAGGAATTGCAAATTAAGAAACATTTTTTTGTTTCCAAGTGGCAAGTAGTGGGGTCGCGTGTGTTAAATTTGTGATAATTTGAGTGAAATTATTATTAAAACAGTGTAATAACAACTTTAAAATGTGAAAGAAGTGTTAAATTGGCAAAAAAAACCTGTAAAAATGTTAACCTAAAATCGACTGCGAAACATGAACATAAAGAAACTTCAGATGAACAGCTGATTTGACATCTAGCCCGCTTTATTCTGCTTTCTACTTCATTCCTCTCTAAGTCATCCCTACCTTATAATTCTGCCATGACTTTATGCTACTTCGCTACCTGAGCGCTCTTTCGGATAGAATTCAGCCATTATAAGGTTATCCAGATATTTGACATACCCTTATTTTATGTAAACAAAAGACACAGATATTATCGTAGACGTAGAGTTTTTTGTTTGCTATATTTTTGAAAATTTATTTCAATCTTAGGTTTAATAAATGGAAATAAATATTTCAGAAAAATATGAATTGAATATGAATATGAATGTGTTTAAGCTATTATTCTTGTGAGTTGACGTCAAATATCAGAACAAACTAATAATAATTGAATAATGGGTACAACATGTTGTGTCTCTGATCAGGTATCAGTTTACGTCCTTTTTTCATTTCTGTGAACACAATTGTTTTAAAAGTGATAAAATAGGGGAAAAGCTGTGTTTTCTCGTTATATTGTCATGTTCACCTATAAAACGCTATTAGTGTCTCGGACACTGAAACGTTTCCTGCTAGCCTGATGGCGGCGCTGGTACGCTTGCTTATGCGCGGCTATGACTCGTCGGATACGGGGTGGTTCTTGCCATGCATCACTAGCAGTAGTGAACGACACGAAAAAAAAATCGTACCAGTCTCTATAGCCGAAGTGCCGTTAACTTTGACACAGTCCTACCCTGACCGGATGAAAATCAAACCAAGTGAAACCCGATTACCTTAGCGGTGCATGATGTCATGCCTGGAGAGGAACTACCTTCAGTTTTTGGTTCCTTTTTTTTTCTCTTCTCTCTTTTTAATAAGCCGATGTGAGGATGTCATTCCATCGGCTCTGGCTGCCCACCCACGTATGGCAAAATGCCAACCTTGGTGATTTTCGTGCCAATTAAAAAAAATCACCCCATAACTCAAAATACTTACGCCATGCCCCTTAGTCTACGCCACCTGTAAGCCTATCCTTTACCTTTGCATCGTTCACCCACAATCTGATTTATTAAAATACGTGTTTTTTTCTTCCATTTTTTTTTTTTTTTATATAACCGATATTTTGCTCACAATCTTAATCTAAATTACACAGCGTTGGCAAATAAGTTTAAAATCTATAAACAAATATCATCTTAAATATGAGTATGAGAAATAGCTCTTAACATAACTGTAACTATTTTGTTGTGTCGACAAAACAAAGGTTACTTTTGTTTTTTTTTTTTTATATATAATACATTTATGGATAGCTACATAAAAAGTTAGTTAAATTTTAAAATAACAACGCCAAAACTTTGCAAGCCAGTATAAAGTATAATCTATTAAGAACGGTTAATTCTATAATACGATCCTAACCAAGAGATCAATATCTTTTGTATAAACACTAGATGGCGGCAATTTTAATTAAACCTAATTTGCCTATCAAAACTATGTTCAATTTGTAATAATGAAAATATGCTTAATTTAAACGTTTGCCCTAGACTCGCTAACCACGATCTATCGGAATGTCTTAGATAATTAAGATACCCTTGTCTCCGACGCTTTTACCCGCCTCGTCCGGTGGTGTGCAAATCAGTCTTAACCAAGAGGTTGTTTATTTGTTTGCTGTTGATTCGTCGCTTCGATTTGGTATTGAAGCCGCTGCTGCTGTAGATACTCTGCTGTCGATGTTTTTTTTTTTTTGTTTGGTTTACCCTCTACTTTTATTTTCTTTTTCTTTACAGATTTTCTTTTTTTTACCGTTTTCTTGTAACCTTGTAGTTCTTTCTTTTTCTTTTCACCTATTGTTTATTTTTCTCTAGCTTTTCTCTTTTTTTTCCCTTATTGTTTATTTTTAATTAACGTTTCTCTTTCCTCTTTCCTCTTTCACTTATTGCTTATTTTTAGCTAACTCTTCTTTTTCACTTCTTGTTTAGTTTTAGCTAACTTTCCTCTTTTCTTTTTCTTATTGTTTATTTTCAGCTAACTTTTCTTTTTCACTTATTGTTTATTTTCAGCTAACTTTTCTTTTTCACTTTTTGTTTATTTTCAGCTAACTTTTCTTTTTCACTTGTTGCCTATTTTAAGCTAACTTTTCTCTTTTTGTTTTCTTATTGTTTCTTTTCAGCTAACTTTTCTTTTTCACTTTTTGTTTATTTTCAGCTAACTTTTATTTTTTTGGTTTCTTATTGTTTATTTTGAGCTAACTTTTCTTTTCCACTTATTGCTATTTTTAGCTAACTTATCTTTTTTCACTTATTGCCAATTTTAAGCTAACTTTTATCTTTCCTTTTTCACTTTTTGTTTATTTTCAGCTAACTTTGCTTTTTTTTTACTTATTGCTTATTTTTAGCTAACTCTTCTTTTTTACTTATTGTTTAGTTTTAGCTAACTTTCTGCTAACTTTTCTTTTTCACTTACTGTTTATTTTCAGCTAGCTTTCTTTTTTTTTGGTTTCTTGTTGTTTTTTTTCAGCTAACTCATCTTTTCACTTATTGCCTATGTTAAGCTAACTTTTATCTTTTCTTTTTCACTTTTTGTTTATTTTCAGCTAGCTTTTCTTTTATTCTAATATTTTATATATATATTTGTGTATTGGATTGGTTTTTTTCTTGTTTTTCTTGTAAGTTTATCATATATGCATAAAATCTTTACTTTCTCCTCCTCTTCCGTGTTTTTTTTCTGCTAGTGCTTCGTGTCACAGACACCCTTTTTATTATTGTTGGTATTTAGAAGTTTGGTTAAAAGTTTCCTAGAATGTCCCGATGAATCAAAATGATTGGTATGTTAGCTGGCCTCCTGCTTTGATCGTTGCTTGCCACTGTGACCTGAGAAGATGTTCTTATCATGGTCATAGTTGTAGTGTTCGTCATGATCGAAGAAAGCCTCAGACATGTCGTTATTTTAAAGGTTTTTATAGTGTTTTCTCCACCAATTTAACTTTAGTTAACCTTTCTTTTACATATACTATTTATTTTAAACGTTTGCGATGGTGGACGATAGCGCATTTTCAAAGCGTTCTTATGTTCCAATTTTGCACGGAATTAAAGCTCGGAAGTTTGTGCAAATATGGCAAATGACTTACCACCAGCCATTTAGTTTCCCTTCTACTTAAAAGTTTTACATATTTTCACGCGGAAATTTGATTTCCTTAAGCTTGAAAAATTGTGTCCAAGGAGTTCGTGCGTTTTTCTCTCCTCGGTATGTAGCAAAAAAAAACCTTTTCTTTTTTTTCCGACTCACTCGACTAGCGACGACGTCTGCCACCCTTTCTCGACCAAAACCAACTCATCTAAAAACCGTTTTTCTTCTCCTCATCAAAACTTTTTCTAACCTATCTCTATTCTTGTTGCCCTACTTGCGCTGTTTCCCTCTGTCACCCGGTAAGATATCAACTTTTAAGTTGCGCGCCCTTGTCAAAAACACAGCCAACTTTTCTTTCTTTTACTTCGCCCTTTCACATTCCGCCGAAGTTCGCGATTCATTGCCTTATAAGGCAATCTACCATGGGGTCAGTCTTTCTCCCGTTTGGTGCGACAGAGATGACTAGAGGCTAACATTTCGTGTCGCTCTATCTTTCTGTCCGCTCTTTCTTCGCCCAACACACCCTAGACACATCTACTGCTGTCCGAAAGCCAGGGATGGTGCACTCTGAATTAGAACAGTGTTCAAAGGCACCTGACAATATTTTGCGTTATTTATTTCATTTGTTATAAAAGCACACTTATTCTAAAAAAGCCAAATTTTTAACTGGAAATACTCAATACGTTGAGCAATGTATCAAAAATATAAAGTGCGGCGAAAGACAGACATTTTAACATGTTGTGATTAGACACCTTCGCCTTTAAGCTGTACCCAATAAAATATCGACCTACTGTAGTTTCCAAAGGGCTTAAAAGAGTAATATGCTGAGAAAATTCCTCTAATTCTCTTCTACGGTTTCCTCATAACATTTAGGTGGGCAGTTTCATAAATCAGAAAGGAACCTTCATTGGAAGGTGTAAAGTTCCATTCCAACATTAGGTCATTATCGTCTTCACAATTTTTATTGCGAGAATATAAATTATGTGTCAGGAACTTCATTGACAATATTCATGCAGATAGGTACTGAACTGCTCTCACGAACGGTTCGGAGTTATGGCCTAGTTGCGATTTAAAAACAGAAAACTATTTTTCATCGGAATCTTGGTTTAATCTTCTAAGCATAACAAATTTTACTTTAGACTCCTAGAAGAGATCATTAACTAAAGATTTCATTCATCGATTTTAAGGTGAAAATTAAACCACTGAAGTTACCAAAAGTTATATTCTACCGAGGATCTATATATGTATGTGTATATATATGTACATGTATATTTAAATATACAAATATATTCATATCATTATTATTATTATCTATATATTAATATTATAAATGTATTAAATGTTATACATACTTACGCTACAATTTTTTGTGAATTTTCTAGGGCAATGATCATTCAAAACATTATAAAAAACCTTCAACTAAATGTAACTGAAATAAAGTTATGTTTGAACGGTACAATTGTAGTTATTAAAAATTTAATTAAAATAATTAATGAAATTGTCATGATAATCTAAAATTGCTGTGAAATGTTGTCAATAAATTAAGAAATGTTTTCACCTGTTATATGTTATTTTCCTTTTATCCTCGCTGCTTTAATTGACGGTTAATGAACAAATTTGCATTAAGAATTTCATAAGTAGCTAAAAAAATATAAATAAAAAATTTTCTTCAAAATCGGAGGAAAAATTTTTTAAAAAAATCATCATTTCATTCCAGTAGCAGCTGAAATTTTATAAACCAAAAATATTTCTTCAATTTCGGATGAAAACCTTTTTAAAAAAAAAATATCATTTGTTAAGCAGCTAAATATTTATGAAGCAAAAATCTTTCTTCAAAATCTGAGGAAACATTTTTTAACAAGAAAAAAACTGTAACTTTTAGCAGCGAAAAATTTATAAACCAAAAATATTTTTCCATTTCGGAAGAAAACTTTTGAAAAAAATACATCATTTCTTTAGCAGCTAAAAATTTATGAGCAACAATTTTTTAACAAGAAAATATGTAGCTTAGCAGCTAAAAATTTATAAACTAAAAATATTTCTTCAAAACCGGAAGAAGACTTTTAAAAAAAAAATATAATTTCTTTAGCAGCAAAAAATTTATGGAGCAAAAATATTTCTTCAAAATCGGAAGAAAACTTTTGAAAAAAAATATAATTTCCTTAACAGCTTAAAATTTATGGAGCAAACATTTTTCTTCAAAATCATTTTTTAGCAGTGAAAAATTGATAGCCAAAAATATTTCTTCAATTTCGGAAGAAAACTTAAAAAAAAATAAATCATTTCTTTAGCAGCTAAAATTATATGAAGCAAACATTTTTCTACACAATCAGAGGAAACATTTTTTAACAAGAAAATATGTAGCATTTCTTTAGCAGCTAAAAATTTATAAACTAAAAATATTTCTTCAAAACCGGAAGAAGACTTTTTCAAAAAAAATATAATTTCTTTAGCAGCTAAAAATTTATGCAGCAAAAATATTTCTTCAAGATCGGAAGAAAACTTTTGAAAAAAAAATATAATTTCCATAGCAGCTTAAGATTTATGGGGCAAACATTTTTCTTCAAAATCATTTTTTAGCAGTGAAAAATTTATAGCCAAAAATATTTCTTCAATTTTGGAAGAAAACTTTTGAAAAAAATAAGTCATTTCCAAAAGAAAAAATTTTTCTTCAAAATCAAAAGAGAAATGTTTGAACGAAGTTAAGATCGAATAAATTTCAATAAATTCTTAATATCTAAAACCTAAACAAAACGCAGCGCTCAGCTAGAAACAAAACACACATACCTACACATATCCAAATAATAATAGCAAACAAAACACTTGCAAGTAATAATTGTATCAAAGAGCTATTTTTATTCTCTCAAAACCTGTTTAGAGCGGATTTTGGCTTGCATGCATGGAATTTGTAGTTTTGGAAATGTCGCCAAAGCTGGCCGCTGCCATTAACCGTAGTACCTTCAATTCTCGCTGCTTCGAATCTAAACTATACACCAGCATCGATTCACTATCGTAACTTCGCCACCCTCATGCATTCTCTTCACTATATATACTTTTTGCAGTTAATCTCTCCCTGTCAGAATTTTTTTACAGACCAGGGGCAATTTATAGTGTGGTGAAAAATTCGCTTCCACCTGGTTTTCTTACACCATGCGTGTACGTGTGTTTCACTTTAGGTGAACAAGGATTCCCCACAGAAGTTTCCTATCTTGTTATCTTTGCTCACAAGGAACATATGATTGTATTAGGTGATTTTCAACTAGGTAATATTACATGGTTTACTAATAATAAAACTCTTTTGCCGAGTAATATTGTATCAGAAACTGATTCAATTATTACAAGCTTTTTTCTTTTGCATAATTTTCAGTAGTTTAATGATATAAAAAATGATTTTGGTAGAATTTTTGATTAAATCTTTGCAACTGAAGAGCTGAAAGCATCTTGCGAACTCTGTCTTAATCCAATATAAAAAAAAAAAAATGTACATCATAAAGCATTGCTATTAAACATTAAATTTTATGATTTTGATAAAAATGTCATTGAATCATTTGAAAGTTTTACATTCGCTAAAGGAAACTTTTCAACTTTAAATGTTTTTCTTGATTCTATGGATTGGTCGGTACCATGATACAATTATGGTCGGTACTATCCTTGGAAACTAAACCTGAGAGCACTTACTCTTTTATTTCAAATAAATTTTTTGAGGGCATATCAAAGTTCACTCCATTAACTCATCGATCGAAAGGAAAAAACTACCATGGTTTAATAACAAATTATCGAATCTAAAAAATATCAAAAACAAAGCTTTTAAAAAATAAATTTTGAGGTTGATAAATCACTTTTTATCCGTACTAGAAAAGATTTTGATTTCCTCCATAATTTTTTATACAAACAATATATTTTAAATGTTGAATCCAATCTTAAATCAAATCCTTCATTCTTTTGGCAATTCATCAATGATAGACGGAAAACAAACGGATTCCTGTGTTCCATGGAATACGAAGGTATACAGTCTTATAGTACTGCATATAGCTGTAACTTATTTACACAATATTTTCAAAGTGTTTGAAACACATAATAATACGAATAGTTTTGTTGATTTTGATTCTCCTAACTTAAATATTCTAAATTTTATAGATTTTATGAATTATCCTAAAATATTCAATCTTTTGAATTATTTTGATTTAGTTGAAGCTGATATAGAAGCAGCAATTTTGGATTTAAATAACTCGGCCAAAAATGTATTAGACGGCTTTCCACCAATTTACTTTAAGCGTTGCTCCAAAACCATTATCCAGCCTCTTTTGATCCTGTATAAGGTCTGTCTCAAAGCAGTAATTTTCTTAGACTTGGAAGTTATGTGTAATTCAACCCATTTTCAAATCTGGAACCCGATGCGATGTTGAATAAAGGATGCACAACTTTTTTTAAATAATTTTGTTTTTATTCTATCATGAATTTTATTCTTTCCCTTTAAAAAGAGCTCTGAAATGGTTCCGTACGATGATTCATTAAAACAAGCCTGACACGAGAGGCGATTCTAAGCACGGATTCGAATTCTACGCAAAAAATTGCTTCGGAAACGACCCTCAGCCGTCCAAAACTAACGCAACCATTATTTGCATACCTTTGTTACTGATGCACATATTATTTCCTATTGTAGAATAAAAGCTTACTGCAAGTTTTGTAGATAACGGTAAATTATGAAAGCAATGGACAAGCAAATTTTTAGTACATGAAAAATGAATTGTGGCATTTTTTAATTTCTATTTAGTTTTTGGCAATTCTTAAAAAAAATAATTTTTAAGAGTTACATTTGTGAGCTTTATGCCAAGTAATTCATGAAGCAACAGGTTGCCACAACAACAATGTTCTTTTACAGAACAACCACCAGCAGATTAGACACCTGTTTCGTTGGTCGCTACACCAACTCATCAGTAATCTTCTGTGGCTCATGCAGTCCATTAACTTTGAAAATCTTATAAGCACACCTTCTGCTAAAACCAAAGCGGAATTGCAGTTGTGTGCTTTCAAATTTAAAAAGCAATGTTTTTCTACTTCTTAGCACAAAGCAACGGTTCAAAAAATTGACTACATTAATTCTGCAAAGACTGGTTGTTGCGCTCTTTGTTTACTTCTTTTCACGATTCCATTCTTTGGCACCAACAATTCGTTAGTATTAAACCATAGAAGGCGTGAGAAGTTTTTTTGAAAAAAGATGACTCATCTTATTTTCTGAGGTCGGGCTCGTACCAGTTTATACATGAAAAATTAATTGTGGCATTTTTTAATTTCTATTTAGTTTTTAGCAATTCTTAAAAAAAAATAATATTTAAGAATTACATTTGTGAGCTTTATGCCAAGCAGGGATGATATTGGCTTAGTTGTAAAAGGGCCAAAATTTATACAAAAATAGGGCATTTTTGACAAGAATGGAGCCCTTAGTGGTAATTCAATATTAAAGACTTTCTATTTTAATATTCTGCCATGACCACATACTTATATCCAAATAGATTTCGAATTAACTGTTTTCAAAGTTTTTAAAATTTTTTTATTTTTTTTATTTTCATTTCACTATTTTGACCTAAGCAGGGAAGTTTAATTATTTGTCACAAAAATAGCCCTTTTTAGTTTAAACGATCAGCTTTCAGAATCAGAAATTGTGGGTCAGAGTAATATTACTTAATTATTTCTTTTATTAATTATTTGATTGCAAACGTCAAAAATATGCCAAAAAATAATCTACATATATAAGGTCTGTTCGCGTACTTTTACAGTAAAAACTGGCCAGCAACAATTTTTTGAGAGTAAGAAAAAAATTCTCTCGCAATACAATAAAAATCTAAAAAACTACCCGAAAAAAAATTTGCAAAAATTTCCAATGCATGTCGAACTGTCAGAAAGCTGAAAAGAAAATAACAAAAAAAAAAAAAAGAAAAATACGACTTTCAGCTAATAGCTACTTTTTAAAATTTGAGAAAAGGAAAAAAAGAATATTTAAAAAACAAATAATAATTTTATTTGTTTAACCATTTTTTATTTATTTTGTACATTTAAAACATCTGTTTTAGACCTTTGTTTTTTTTTTATTTCATAAAAATTCTTGCATGTAGAAAATCAGCCAGCAAAAACTTTTCAAAACTGGACTGAAGAGAAAAATCGTACTCTCTTATATTCTTTCTCACTTGCAAGTTTTTTTGAGTAAACGAACGAATTTCTTTTAACAATTTGTAAAAATTGTTAAAATCTTTTGGGTACGCGAACAGAGCTATAGTTAATTTCTTATTGGAAAGTCAAAAATATGTAAAAAAATAATCAAAAATTCTCAAAAAAAAAACATTTGTAACAAAGTCATTTATTTAATAAATTAATAACGCAAATAAAAATAGCAAAACATTTCCACAGAAAACCGCAAATCGGATCAATATATTCTTCGATAAAGAGTCTTAAGAGTATTCTTTCGAGTCCTTGGTTATATAAATAAAAATGTCAAAAAGATATTATTGATAAATTTAACAAAGAGTCTGCGTTAAGACTTGTAAGAAGACGAATCAAAGATGCTTGACGAAATGAGTATGATACCAAAATAAAATCAGTTCTACCAAGAAAACCTTTTAAGGAATGGCGGAATTTAATAAAGAATAATTTCATGAATGTTATAAACCAAAAATAGATAAACCAAAACTAATTAAAGTTGAAAAAAAAGAATTTTTATGCAAATAATTGTTTGTTACTTCTTAAGAATTTATTTAGATAAATTCTGACGCCATAATCTGAAAGAGCGTGGAGTTTTATATGGGCATTTCCATAATGTCAAACGTTTAAAGTGAATGTAAAACATATTTGCATTTTCTTTTTAGTTTACATTGAAGCTCTTAAGTATTACTTAAATTAGTGCCAAAGTTTATAGTAGGCATAGTCCTGGTTCAAAAAATAACCAAAAATGGAAATAGTTTTCGTGTCTATATATAGAAAATCAGAATTCAGCAAAATCTGTCACAGTTTTTTGGTGCAACTAGTTTTAGAATCATATGAAATAATGTAACATTAATATGTATTTCGTTTGATTCAAATATCTTCAGTACTTTTTTATTTTTCAATCATAATCTGAGTCGATACGTGACATTTGGAACATGACATTTTTTCCATTAGAATTCAATTGAGTAATTAAAAAATAAATTAAATATATTTTACGCTCCTTACCTCAATCATTTGTCATTATATTTAGCCAATATCTTCCATTTTTACTAAAACAAAAACTTTTCGAAACATTTACTAAACATTTAATAAAAAGAAAAACTACATTTGTGAAACAGACGATTTGACCCTCATGGTAAATGAATTCATGTATAAATCGCTTAAATAAAGAAAATTTAAAGGTTTCTCTAATATAATATCATAAAATAATAAGTTTTTAATAACGTGTACTTTTCCTTGGAAATGCCCATATAGGATATCATGCGTCGGAAATTATTTTTGGTATAGACAAAAAAAATATTAAATATTAAAAAAAAAAATGGGTGAAAATTCCTTGAAAATTAACGACATTAAATACTTAATCGGTTAGTACGTAAGACTACGATGGCGCCTTTTTTACGTAGGGTTCACTTTTTCTTCTATATGCATGATAAAATGCTGTAAGGAATGTATCGTGCTTGAAGCTGTCCACCTCAAAATTCAATTCTTAAACCTGTAGAATTACTTTGGGATAATATTATAAGTAAAATAGATTCGAAAATTTAGACATTCTTTTGGAGGGTATGCAGAAATCTTCATACTTCCTCCATTATAGTAAATACCAAATGTTTGTAAGGAATTTCCCTGTAGATGTTTTCCCACTACAAAATAGTGGTTCTTCTGCATAATACTAACATGGTGGCTGTACATAAAATATAAATACATCAGTTTTTCAAATATTTTTTTCAGTTTTAATAGATTTGTACAAGTGTTCTACTTCTGTAGTCTATCAAAAACGTACCTGCGTAGGCTTATATAGCTTAAATATAGCCTAAAAAAAAAAAACTAATTTGAGGAGAGTTGTTCAAGTTTTTTGTTTTTCAATAGCTATAATTTCAAAAAATTCAACAGAACTTATTTTATTGAGATCGGCTTAGAATCATTTTATTAAAAATTTAAATTTTGTACATCGATGTGACATACTACTTAGATGATATTTTTTCAGAAGAATTTTTCAAAAGGGCCTAAAATGAATCAAAAGGGCTTTGGGGCTTATGAAATGAAAAAGGGCTCAAAAAAGCCCCCAAATATCATCCCTGATGCCAAGTAATTCATGAAGCAACAGGTTGCCACAACAACAATGTTCTTTTACAGAACAACCACCAGCAGATTAGACACCTGTTTCGTTGGTCGCTACACCAACTCATCAGTAATCTTCTGTGACTCATGCAGTCCATTAACTTTGAAATTCTTATAAGCACACCTTCTGCTAAAACCAAAGCGGAATTGCAGTTGTGTGCTTTCCAATTTAAAAAGCAATGTTTTTCTACTTCTTAGCACAAAGCAAAGGTTCAAAAAATTGACTACATGAATTCTGCAAAGACTTGTTGTTGCGCTCTTTGTTTACTTCTTTTCACGATTCCATTCTTTGGCACCAACAATTCGTAAGTATTAAACCATAGAAGGCGTGAGAAGTTTTTTTGAAAAAAAGATGATTTTTAGTACACCTATTTATTAGACAGCAACTAATTTTTCTACATGTTTACATTTTACACATATATTTCGCATAGTCACATATTATTTCGCAGACTGTATGATACTAAATTAAAATTTAATTCCCATATTGATTTTATTACAGCTAAAGCGTATTCAAGAATAGGTTTCATTAAAAAGAAATACATCGGAATTTAGTAATAACTTATCTCTCAAAGCGTTGTATATGTCTCTTGTGCGTAGTAGATTGGATTACTGCCAACTTATATGGAATCCATATTATAATGTTACGTCAAATCGTATTGAAAGAATTCAAAGAATTGTTAATAAATATATTTTTTCTAAAATTCACTGGTCAGATGAAATGCCTCCCTACGTAGCGAGGCGCAAGCTGCTTGGATTGCAAACATTAGAGGATAGAAGATCTTTTTTTTCCATTATGTTTGTCTACAAACTAATTAGTGGACAAATTTTTTGTTCTGAACTTTCTGAAATGTATGTACCACCAAGAAATTTAAGAACTAACCGTTTATTTTGTGAATCTACACATGCAACTAATTATGCATATAATGAACA
Source organism: Coremacera marginata (assembly GCA_914767935.1). NCBI lineage: Eukaryota > Metazoa > Arthropoda > Insecta > Diptera > Sciomyzidae > Coremacera > Coremacera marginata. The sequence continues at coordinate 84,682,892 of OU612043.1, forward strand.
GTCGCAAGATGCTTACGGTTATGTAAAAATTAGGCTATTCACAGTTTGAGTACGCAGGCCTGTTTAATGTACGATTGGTTATTTTTACGCCAACTTACGTAAGCGTATTTTTTGTTGTTGTTGTTTTGCATGCAAACGCAAACACGCGTAAATAAAAGTAAACCTTGGACGTTTTTTTTGTGTCTCGTATTTTTATGTCCTATCTACACCATATATATATAACAGCGTTGCAAAATCATTGAATACGGCAAACACATACTGAGGTGCTCATAGTTTCAAAAATAACAAATGCTATAAGTACGCTTTGTTAATATACGTTAAAACTGTGACTAGGCCTTAATATTTCTCCTATTCTGAACTTTAATGTAGACGAAAATCGTTTTAGATTAAACTTATTCATTCTTTATAATTAACTGTTAAGCATTTATATAAATTGTTACTATAGTCTGTAAGATTAAAATCAGTAGACTGAATAAATAAAAAAAAAGAAAGATAGCTTTTCGATAATATACACGCATCCCAAATATATGTCTGGCTCGTATGAAAAATTTTAAAAGCATCCGAATGAAACGGCCGACACGATGGGATTTGCCCATATATTTTCCACATTTATCGAATACATTTGGAATACATTTGAACATATAATAATTTGGATGAAATGAAACATTTTAATTTCTCTAATATATATACTCTCTGGTTGCTGGTTCTGAAAAATTTCTTTTATTCCAATTTATTTGAAAATATAATAAAAAAAGAAACGAAATGGCCATTTCAGTCCTGGAAAGGACTTTGACCGAGTTTCATTCATATGATCAATTGTGTTGTGTGTGTTGTGAAATGTTTGAACACAAATGATCGAGAACTGGACCTACCAGCTTTATGCCGACTCCGAACGGCTTATGTTCTCAAGAAGCTTTTCTTGACAGTTTTTACTCTCTGAGGTTTGCCATTGTCTGTAGAGAGGTGACGGCCGAACAGAAAAATTAATTCAATCGAAAAACTTTGTGTCAGATGGATTCGAACCTGGGTTCTCTGGCGTATGAGCCACAAACTCTACCCACTATGTCACGGCTGCCGAAAATATTATAAATTGGATTAGATTAAAAATTTTCTATTTGTTCTAAAAAAATGTATACACATACAAATATTGAAAAATATTCATTTCATATTTTCATAGAAATATCTGAAACTTGCAAATATCTAATTGGCAAATTGTAAGAAATCCATAAAGTCCAGCTGGATGCAAATCCAGCCAAAAAAATATGAACATAGTGCAGAAAAACGCTTCAATATAAAAAATAAACCATCCCAACCACTTTTGTAGTTTCTGCAAAGAGTGTGAAAAGAAACATGGCAGTAGCTGCACAAATGTCGGCAGCGCTTCGCAGATGCTCTTTAAATTTAATTTCAAAAATCTAATAAATACGTGCTATATTTTGCTACTCAAAATTTTAAAGAGCGAATTAATATCTCTGTTATATTGCGCTCGTAAAGCAACACTTCAGCGATTTCGAGGAAGTTGGAAAATGGCTCGGTGAATGGTTTGTCGCAAAAGACAAGCAGTTTTTCTGGCATGCTATTCATAAATTACCTGAAAGATGTGCAAAATGTTTAGAAGCCGATGGCCAATATTTTTAATAAAAAAAAAGTTAATTTCCCTAGAAACTTACTTTTTTTAACCAAAAAAACCGGAAAACTTATGCATTATACTTGGTATAATGTGTAATGTAAAGAAAAACTAAAAAATCTCACTTTTTCAAAATTCATGTATATTTGACTTGCCGCAATTTGATATGTATCGACTCATATGTTTTGCATTCTTGTTTTTTGACTAATTTATAATAAACTTAAAATATTTTTGAAATTAGTTATGGACTACGACATTTATTTTTGGAAAAATGAAAGAACATTTTTAAAATTCTTATAATAAACAATCCGCCGTTTTACCAGTTGTTGAGTCATTTGGATATTTTTACATAGTTTTTAGTTAATATCTGAAAGTTATTTAAAATGTCTGCAATATTATTATATTTTATTGAATAAATATACTTAATCGTTATTATTCTCGTATTTAGTTTGTAAGCACAAATATTTTGTTGGCCCTCAATTAAAGGTTAATCAAAATTCAAAGTAACATACAATCTTATCTTATAAACTAACTAAAATAAACTTTTTTCAATACAATTAATAACGTTTTCCAGATTGCATGGTTCGGGGCCATAGAGAATCATACTCCAAGACTGCTCTAGAGACTGGATTAATTTAATGCATTTAATAATGTTTGCATTGACAGGAGGTAGTGTTAAACCAGCATTGTGCTCTATTATAGCAGTAATCTTCGTTGCATTACAAACATCAATAATTCGTTGTAGATAATTTTTGCACGTCCAATCCTTGAGTTATAAAAAATTATTGCTATTATTTATTTTTTTTAAAATATCTTTTAAAACTTCAATACCATATTTTTAATTTGTCTCATTTTTTGTAAATACGCTGCAGTAGATAATTCTATAACTTGATGCTCTTTAATCTAGGTAAGAAATTGACAATTATTGAAATTTTTGCACTATTAAATGTTTTTATTTTAAAAATTCGGTACATATTTAGTATTATTGTATTGGAGGTTAGCTAAGGACTTTTTTCAAATTTTAAATGAAAAGAACACAGTAGTGTTCCGACCGAGGGCGGGGGAAGGGTGTGGTCTGGCCTGGGTACACGGCCAGAGAGGTGCAAAATTTGTCATGAAATGGTCACAAAACTTCTTTTAAAAATGATTTTTTTTTTAATAAGTGTATTTTTTAAGAAAAAAGCTAGTGTCCGACCAAATATTCGGTTTCGGCCCCTTTTGTCAGTTACGACTGTTCGGCCTCAATATGGCCGAAACCAAAACTTCAAAATCTTATGCAAAATCTCATATTTTGTATAACACGACAAAAAAAGATGAAAAAATTCAATTAATATTAATTTAACATTACATTTTTGATTCTTAAATATATGAAATGTTATTTTCTGCTTGCTTTTAGTAAAAAAAATTACTTTTAATATGTATAAATACTCAGTTTCGATTTCAGCCAAATATTACAAAAAGGGCCAGTTTCAGCCAAAAGTTCGGTTTCGCTCGAACACTATAGTTATGAGATAAAGTTTAGATAAGGTTTTTACTGCAACTACTCAGATAGACTTTATTAATTCATCATATAAGTGTATTGGCAAAAAGGTTGTGAGCAACGCGCTGGAGTCCAAACTACTCTGCTGTAAAGCATGTTGCAAAACATTTTCAAAAGTTTGTTGAAGTGATTGAAGAAGCTATATATGAACCATCTGAAAACTTAGATATAAGAGGAAGAGCATAAGGTCTTTTTTTCTGCAGGCCTTGATTTCACATTTCGGTGCTAGTTATACTGCTGCCATGATGTCCTTCTGAAAGTTCAAATTGCGTTACAGTGCCTGCAGACTAAGGGCTTTTCATTTAATAAAATTTTGCTTAAACTCGATGCATTAAGCAATTCAGAAAGCACTCGTAGAATCGGAAAGTTATGGAAGAACTGCAAATCAGATTGCTTTGCGCTACATTTATTTCAAATGCATGTCCATTACAATGGACAAGGTTAACGAAAGGGTTAAGATAGATTTCATTTTGAAGCTTAGAGCAGGATAAAATCATTACATGGAATTAAAAATTTATTTGAAGCAATCCTTCCGTCAAGCTTGTTGTCTGCTCTTGCAAATGAGTAGAAAATTTAAATGTCAAGATTGGTCGTTGTGCATGATGATGTAAATGAGTTCGATTTAACTTTAGAAATACTAAGTCTGTGAAGACATCTGAAAGCTGTAGACATTGCTATAGAAACACATCCAAACTGAACCTCAATAGATTTTTTAATCTAATATATAAAAATCTAATATATAAAAATCTCGTGTCACCATGTTTGTGGCCGAACTTTTCCGAAAGGACTCGACCGATTTGAAAGAAATCTTTTTTGAATATTTGGTAGGTATGAGAATAGGTCGTAAAGTACTTTGCACTCTCCTATGAAAAACGGGCGTGGCTTCGCCCATACAAGTCACATTTTCGATACAGAATAGTTTACCACTTGGTGAAAAATTTTTGATATCGAATAGCTTTGGAAGTCAAAATCACAGAACATTGAAACTCAGAATTTAGTTACTATTTGGTGATGTCCTGCTACCGGGAAACTGGGACGGGCATTGGACAATGAGCGTGGTGTCAAACAAAGGGTCTGATAAAAGTTTTGAATATATTTAATTTTCCAATATAGTTGGCGGGTGTAGAAACGTACACAGGGTGTAAGCTAGTATTTATTTATAAATAGCTATTGGCCCGCGCGCTTTGCTTCGCCTTGGTAATAATTATTTGCAGCTCTTGTTGTGTGTTTGTGTGTTCGTTTGTTGTGCATAACTAATGGGACCAACCATGATACAATCTCATAATAATTTACAAGGTAGTAGTAATTTACAAGGTGCACGAAACATGCATGCTGTATGCAAGTAGAAGGATGTACAAAGCATGCATTGTCATGAAAAATAAAAATTAACTAGAATCGCTGAAGTTCTTGTTTGCCCGCTATTTTATGCCATACTGTTGGCATGTTGTTTATACACAGTAGCATTCATGCCAAAATACGCATGCTGTATTAGTACTAAAGAATGTACCGAGCATACGTAGTTAAAAAAAAATGCATTGTCAAATTTCTATAAATTTCCGTTAAACTGATTTTGTATGCATACAGTATACATGTAGTTTGTGCCGAGTATCATGCATGCTGTATCTGTGCTTAAGCATGAACCCTGCATGCATAAGGCAGAACCAAAATAGACGAAACGAGACGATTGCAACTTGCCGAACGTCTGACTCGTTGAGATGCTAACAGTTCAGTTCGTTCAGCTTCGTTAAATTATTTTATTTATTTATTTGATAGCATAATTTATAATTAAAGGTATAAGTTAGTTGTACATATAGTAGCTATGGCTGCTGTGGTCTTAAGCTGAGAAAGATAACAATAATGATATAGAGTAGATATTATAAAGAAAGAGTACAAGAAAGGGTAATTATATAATATTTATATGTATTTAATAGTTACATTAACAATATAAGGAAAGAAAAATAATCAAAAGAAGTACAAGGGAAAAAGAAAAATAAATTCATTTAAATCTAATAGATATAAATCCTGGTGATGGATATCAAGAAGGATGAGTATTGTTGCTTATGAGGTGACCATGAGTTATTTTTGTGTGTTCTAAACGGAAACGTTCTAGTTTTATTATGTCTAGTCTTTTAATGTCAGGGTGATTTATTTTGAGGAATTGATGTGTTGATATTTTGTGTCTGTTAATTTGTTTGTACCAATCTGAGGTGTTCTGCCATGATTCTTGATGTTTGTTATTGTAGTGTTTAGCTATAAATTTGTTTATGTCATTAGTGTTAAGATTTATTGTGGTTTTTAGAGGAGCTAAGGTTGCGTATTTGGCTGATTGATCGGCAAATTCATTGCCTTCGATCTGTATATGGCTTGGGACCCATATTAGGATAATTTTTGGGTAGTTTGTGGTAAGTTTATTTCGGATAAGGGTGGGGTTATAATCTTTGTTTTCTGTGTTGGCAATTGCGTCTAGCGATGATAGGAAGTCTGTACAAATGACAAAGTTTCCGTCTTGGTTGATAACATATGCAATTGCTTCATTTATTGCGATTATTTCAGCAGAGAATACTGTGCTATAAAATGGAAGTATTGATGTTTTGATGATTTCGTTCGTGTATGTAACACTAAAGCTGGATTTTCCGTTTGATTTCGAGCCATCAGTATATATGAACGTGTACGTGAACGTTCGAGAAACATGGAGCGAAATAAACATTTGGATAAACATTTAATAATATTTAGATTTTTATTGAATGCTGTATTAATAGTCGATGTGTGAGTTCCATTCTGTATCGTTTGTTGAATAAAATTCCTAAAATTTTTATATTATCAACATTTTTAAAGTGTATATTGTTGGTTAGGATGTTGCAGAAACAATTGTGTTTGTGTCAGAAATGTATGTGATTACATTTTGTGTTTGAAAGGGTTGCTCCGGAATAGTTACACCAGGCATTAATGTTTATAAAAAGGTTGTTTAGGTTTTTTGCTTGGTTTTTGTTTTTGTCGAACATGATTATTATATAGAAATCGTCTGCGTATGCGCAGAACTCTATTTCTTTACATAGGGATAGAGTTTTACAGAGTTTGTTGTAAGCAATTAAAAAGAGAATAACAGATAGAGGATCCTTGTGGGATACCGATTTTTAGTGGTAGAGTGTTAGATAGTGTTTTTTCTATGCGCACTATTATTTTCCGGTTTGACATTATATATGTAGTTGGATATTTTGGGGCCTATTTTCCAGATTCTAAGTTCTTCGATAATTGTGTGCAAACCTATCTTGTCGAATGTCTTTTCAAAGTCTAGCGACAGAATAGAGAGGTGTTTCTGAGCTGAAAGACAGTTTGTAATTTGGTAGTCTAAAAAGAGTAGAGTATCATTTACAGATTTGCCTTTTCTGAACCCCATTTGGTGACTATCGATAAGTTTGTCGGTAGTGACAAACCACCATAATCGGTTGGCTATTATTTTGTCAAGCAATTTTGATATGCATGGATTTAATGATATGGGTCGGTAAGATGTCGTTAAAGTTTTGTCAGCATTTGGTTTTAAGATTGGAATTACTAGACTTGTTTTGTATAATTGTGGAATGTAGTTATTTAAAATGTTGTTAAAATGATTAATGAGTCGAAGTTTGGTTATTTTAGATAGATTTATTAACATGGGGTAAGATATTCGGTCAAGTCCAGGAGTGTTGCCTTTTAGTTTGGCTAATGAGGATGAGAATTCAATGAAGTTTATTTCCTTTTCTATTGAAAGAGCGTTGATAGATGGAGTTATGTGTGGGGCAGTACTGCTTAGTATATTTTTGCTGATGCGAAATTTTTGTGTGAAATTGTCATCTGCGGAGTTGTTGGACCAAGTTTTGCTGAACTCGTTTGCAATTTCGAGTCTTTCTGTTAATGCTGGTAGTGAGGAGTTGGATGGAGTGATGCAATGAATACGGTGGGTTGTTTTGTAACCGCAAATTGTTCTTACGTTAGTCCAGATTTTACCAATTGGTGTAAAAGGGTTAATGTCAGAGGTAAAGTTATCAATTGAATACTTTTTGGCAATTTTTATTTCTCGTTTTAGCAGTGCTTTCGATTTTTTGTATTTTATGAGGCTTAGCAGAGTCATGTTTCGTTTAAAAGCATTCCAATATGTGTTTTTTCCTGTTTTAGTTTATTAAGTTTCTTGTTCCACCATGGGACTGTATGGTGGGACTGATTTGGTGATGATTGGCGGATAGAGTGGTGTGCAGATTGTAGTATTATTTTGTTTATGATTGCTGTTTCTTTGTTGATATTTGAGGCGTTGGTTAAAGAATTCGAGTGTTCAGTGAAATTAGTCCAGTTAGCAAGGTTAATTATGAATTTCGGTCTGATTTTTTGACTTTTTTGAGTTCGACTATGAAATAAGGAGATAATAATTTACTTCAGAGAAATTGTTTCATTTTTTAGCGAAGTTAGTGCCGCACCCACTTCCAGCGTTTCTGATGAAATTACTGTTCAGGATAACATTTCGGTTCCTTCGTCCATGACTGCTTCTTCCGGAATTTTGTCAGTTTCATCAGAAAAAGACCCTAAAAGCTCTAAAAGAAAGAGGAAAAACAAAAACAAAAATAAGCGTCAAAAGGCGTCCTCCAGACCTTCCAAGGCAAAGCAGCCCTCAGCAATGCCATCAGAAAATAATAATACGGTGATTTCTTATACACTATCTTCTATTCCTCCATTGACTAGTAGTCCAAATACGATTTCAACTACGCCTAAGAGTCATTTGACTTTAAGAGCAGTTTCGAGGACCAGAAATGTTTTCATTTCACGTCTTCAGCCCGACACATCAATAGAAAATATATTGACGTTTGTCAGGCAATCCAAGTTAGTGAACTCAAATGCATTCTGTTCATGCAAAAAAATTGGTAATAAGCCTTCCCATGCTTCTTTCATTTTAACAGTTGCAGCCGATGATTTTACAACTGTTCTTAACTCTAATTTGTGGGCCGATAATATTCTTGTTACTGAGTTCAAGCCAAAAAATAAGCCTAAAAGGGTGACTCAAGCCGCCCGCCAGTCTCAAAAAAACTAAATAGGCTGTCCCTTTACTATCAAAATGTAAGGGGACTACGTTCTAAGACGCAGAGCTTATTTCTATCAACTCAAAATTGCTCTGAGGATATTATCGCGTTAACAGAAACGTGGCTGAACGGAAGCATTACTGATTTGGAATTGTTTGACAGTAGTTTTCAAGTTTTTAGAAAAGACAGATACACTGACAATATTTCTTCTGTCGGTGGTGGTGTCCTTTTGGCTGTAAGGAACTGCTTTGTCAGTTTTATTGTTGACATTCCCTGCTCTTCTAATATTGAACTAATTTGCGTTAAAGTTATACATTGTAACTCTAATGTATATGTTATTAATGCGTATGTTCCTCCTAAGAGTAGTGTAGAGGTCTATGCAAGCCTTGCGGAGTGCATAGATTACATAATTGATTTACTTGACGTTAATGACGACATTTTATTATTGGGCGATTTTAATCTACCTGATTTAAAATGGCATTCTTCTGACGATGATACGTACTATTGTGCATCTAGTTCGAAGACCCGCCAAGAACATATATTTGTTGATAATATATGTTCAGACTTACAACAAGTGAGTTGTATTTATAATAGTCTTGAAAGACTTCTTGACCTGGTCTTAACTACAGACAGTAACAATGTTGTTGTTAAGAGGGCCTTTCATGCTCTAACTACTGTTGATGAATATCATCCACCATTGAGTATTTGGTACGAATCCGACAGAGCAAATATAGTAAATTGTAATTCAGCAGATAAGCTTTATGAATTCAATTTTAAAAAAGCTGACTTTTTGAAGTTGAATCAGTTGCGTAATGGCAAACTTGATGCAATTTTAGAATATATAAATGGAAATTGCCTTGATGACTCCATACATTTTTTTATATGGAACTCTTTGCTGTGTTTTCTCAATCCGTTCCTTATAGTCTCAAATTTGCGAGGAATTCTACGTACCCTTGGTACACAAAGGATTTAAAGACTCTTCGCAACAACAGGAATAGGGCATGGAAGAAATACATCTGTAGCTTAGGCTCAAACGACCTAGAAACTTACAAACGTTTGTTTCTGGAATTTGAAAATCTCTCAGCTACATTATATCACGAATATTTAGATAATGTTAAGCTGAGAATATTGACAGATCCAAAGAAATTTTGGGGATTCGTAAACACAAAGAAGAAATCTGATGGATTTCCTTCTTCATTTAGAACTCCTGAGGGATTTACTGACAATCCCGTCAAAATTTGTGGCCTTTTCGCCAATCTTTTTAAAGAATCATTCTGTTCAGATTCTTTTAATCCTGATGGAGAGTACTTTGAATATATGAATTCCGAACCCAGAGTATCTTTGGAACATATATCCTTCACTCCAGAGGATATTTTAATGTATATTAGATCGATCGATGAGGAGTTTGGTGCTGGACCTGACGGTGTTCCTGCCGCAGTGTTAACACAATGCGGTTCCGTTTTGAGTCAACCACTGTCTTTATTATTCAATAAATCTATTAACGAAAGTTATTTTCCACTTTTTTGGAAAAAATCATTTATAAGTCCTATTTTCAAAAAGGGTTGCAGGAACGATGTCAGTAACTATAGGCCTATCGCTAAGCTCTCATCGATTCCAAAACTTTTTGAGCGGATGGTGTACGATCGGGTGAAAATTCACTGTGGCAAAGTCATAACAACTCGTCAGCATGGTTTTGTGAATGGCAGATCCACTGTGTCTAATCTTCTCGATTTTACAACATTCTGCTTAAATTCTATTGATTCTGGTAACCAGGTCGATTGTGTTTACACTGACTTTAGTAAGGCATTTGATAAGCTACCACACAATCTAATCTTATTTAAACTTGAAATAATTGGAATTCCACAATATTTTGTGAACTGGATTAAATCGTATTTGGTGGAGCGATCGTATCAAATACGTTTCCGAGGCGCATTGTCTTCTGAATTTATTGCTGGATCAGGTGTTCCTCAGGGTAGTCACCTTGGTCCTCTTCTGTTTATTTTAGCTATCAATGATGTAACTCACGTCATTGAACACTCTCATTTGCTTATTTATGCCGATGATATGAAAATATACAGAACGATTAATTCTAGAGATAATTCAGATCTACTCCAGTCTGATCTAAAATCCTTTGAAGTTTGGTGTTCTAAAAATAATATGTTTTTAAATCGAGATAAATGCCAAACTATGACCTTTTCGCGAAAAAGGAATAATTTTATTTTTGATTATAAGATTAAAGATACTGCCTTGAGTCGTGTAGACACCGTCAAAGACCTAGGTATATGCATGGATTCTAAGCTATCGTTTAACATTCATATTGATAATATTTGTAAAAAAGCATCTTCAATGCTTGGTTTTGTAAAACGCTGGGCCAAAGAATTTAATAGCATGATTACAACTACAACGTTGTATTATGCAATCGTGCGTCCTCACTTAGAGTATGGAAGTCAAGTGTGGTCCCAAAGTTACAATGTGCATGTTGATCGAATAGAAAGAATCCAAAAACGTTTTGTTCAGTTTGCTCTAAGGGGCTTAAGTGGAACTGACATATTAGACCTTCCTCCTTATGCGGATCGTTTAAAACTATTATAAAAAATGCAGTCTTTAGGTGATCGAAGGAAATCGGCAGATATTGTATATTTACACCAGCTCATAACAGGTGTATTCGATTCTCCAGAACTTCTTTCTCACATAAATTTTAACACTAACCGTAGAAGCAGTAGAAACGCTAACAACTTAATTTATTTGCCATTTAGTAGAACAAATTATATGGCTACTGCTCCTTTAAGTCGCATGAGTTCCTTTGTTAACAATTGTAGCGTTTTTGATGTTAATTTGTCAAAAGGTCAACTCAAAAGTAGATTAAAATTAGTTGTGTAAATAGATCTATGTATACGCATGGTTAGTTGTTACGTCTTGTGTTGTCCCTGAGCCCAACCCATTTATTGGTGGGTAAATTTTTCCCACATTAACTTGTTTGTGGTCACGGGTATCCATAACATTGATATTTTCAATGATTACTGGGTAGTGGCTTTAGATGGGTTAATGCTGAGGAAGTGCGATATAGCTGTAGTAGCTGAACTCTATTGTTATTGCATGTGAAATAATAGGGAAGTGGTCACTTCCAGAAAGGTCATCAACTATGGTCCAATTAGAACAGGTCGCTATATTGGCTGAGGAAAAAGTTACATCTATGTGGGAGAAAGTATTGTGGGAACTAAAGTGTGTTGGGAACCATCGTTTAAAATTATTTTGTTGGTTTGGTTTATGAAATCGTTAAGTATTCTGCCTGCACGGTTATTTTTGGGGGAGCCCCAATTTTTATGCCAACAATTGAAATCACCCGTAATTATTGCAGCATTGCTTGCAAAATTTAGAACGTTGTTTAGGTTATTAGAGTTGAATTTGGTTTGTGGGGGTATGTAAGTGGAGACTATTGCGAACTTTATTTTTGATTGGATTTCAAAAGCTATTGCGTCAGTCATTCTGGAGTAGGATCTGTTTTTGCTGTTGGGAGTTGTGGATAAGGGGCGTGACCCCACCGAATGTCGTGGGTGATGTGTTAATGGAGTGGAGGGAGAAATTAATCGGTATTGGGATATTTGAGATGCTGTGGAGATGTGATTCTTGGAGTGATATGATCTTTGGGTTGCAACGTTTAATTAAGATCAAAAGCTCATTGTAATTATTTGTGTAGAATTTAATATTCCATTGGAGTATTGTTAGAGTCATTTACAATATTTAAATAGGAAAAAAGAGAGTAAATCTATTGGATAGTTATAACAAGTATTATAATAATTAATGATTAAATCGGTTAAATAGGTGGAGATTGGTTCTGTGAAACGAACTGGATAAAAAAAGAAAAAAAAATTTAATTAGTTAGGCCCAGAGTCCACAGACATTGATTCTGATGACTCCAGAGATTCTTGGTGGTTGATTGATGTGCTTTTTGCTGTTGAACTTTTTTTAGTTGTATTATTACTATTTCGTTTTTTCTTGAGTTTGTTTTTAAGTCTATTGGAAGTTTTTATTGAAAGTATTTAAATTTTTGTGTCAGTTATTTGCTGCGACGTCAATTTAGTATGTTGTATGAGCCTTCTTGATGTTGGTTCAGTATCGGTGATTAAGCCAGAGTAGTTAACCGTTGCTCGCGATGTTGTTGGTAATGTTAAGGAAGTTTCTGTTTGTGTTGCTAACGGCAGCGTTGATTGAGAGATAAAATTCTTGTTTGTTGTTGTTGTGTTGAAAGAGCGTGCGGCTGCTGCGTAAGTTTGACTGCTGTGGTGGTGGCGCTCTTGATATGTTGTTGTTGCTTTCTTCTGTCTACTTTGTCAAGAGTTATTATGACTTGAATCGTCTTCTCTTTCAAGAAGATGGGACAAGCTTTGTCGTAGACGTTATGGTTTAAGTCGGCAGCGTTGCACTCTTTGCAGTTTATACATGTTTTAGAAAAATTACATCTTTCGTCTAGGTCTGGATTGGTGTGGAAGTTGCTGGAGCAGTTAGGGCATATTTTTTGGTTGTTGCAGTAGTATGTTATGTGTCCATAACGGTGGCATTTCTTGCACCTGAGCGGCAAGGGAATAAAAGGGCGAATTTTCGTTTTTTCGTAACCGATCGCTATCTTACTTGGGAGCGAAAGAGAGGCGAATTTTAGTATGACAAGACCGGTTTCTTTGAGGCCGTGTTCTGTTTTTTTTTTAGAATTTTCTTCACTTCGGTGACGTTCTGGTTTTTAAATTCAGCAAGTATATCTTCCACTGGCATTTCTCTTAGGTCATTCGAATATATGACTCCTTTTGAGTAGTTAGAGTAGTATGTTCTGTTATGTCTATTTTTATTTGCGGAGAGAAAGCGGATAGTGTTATTAATTTACGGGCTTGAACGCAGTTCTTTGTTTTCACTAGAATGTTGCCATTCCTGAGTTTTTTACAGGTGTCGACTTCACTGCCGCACGTGTTGTCTATGACTTTCTTTATTAGAAATGGTGATACATTCGTTAAAGTTTCAGAACTATTTTGTCTTGATATAATTAAATATTTTGGACTAGGATGGTCGTTTTTTAAGATTTTTGTTTTGTTTAGTTTTGTTTTGTTGCGTAGCATGTTTCAGCCGGGGTGGGAGGTCCGGCGGTTCGTTCATGGTTTAACGAACATGGGACAAGGCCCTCTTTTATTTCAACACTATTTAACAGTCTTTTAAAAAAAAAATTTTAGTGATAAGGTTTAACTTCCGAAAACAAAATAGTATTGGATGTTGTAATTTGGGGATGATTTGAGATTATCAGGAGTACTAAGCACACTGTGGTTGATTGGGAAAAACGATCCGCGCGTCACGAGTGATTGACAGAGACTGAGCTTCGTTAAATTACGTGTGTTCATTTTGGTCAACAACATTGAATTGCATTAAAGCGAACATTTTCGTCGTTACGGAGCAACTCCTCTATTTTGGTTGGGCCTATAGCCGTGCTTAAAACAGATAACCTCTCATTGTGCGTTTGAACTTTGAGGAGTGGGAATGTGTGAAGCCAAATAAAGCATTAAATTTAATATAAGTGAAATTCAATTATAAAAAAAAAATAAAATAACATGAGAAAACAAATTGCTGGGGTATTAATAAAAATTAATAAAATTAAATAATTATACCGTATCCATTCGGTATTAATAAAAAGGAATGCATACGTTCTTAATAATATCGCATGCATATGCCATTAGTATTCACGCATGCATACTGTATTAATCATACTGTATGCATTCAGCATTAGTATTTACGTATGCATACAGTATTAATAACAATGTATGCATAGAGTATTACTAATTTCCCATGCATACAGTATTAGTGATTGTGCGGGTTCACATCACACATGCTCTTGTATGACATCGCTGTACAAAATGGAAATAAGGTTGCATTTATACTGGCATGCATAATGTACTTTAGACCGTATCACCTTGTATGGCAGAAAAGTAAACCTATATTTGACGTCGCCTCGATCGTTAGAAATGGTGCTTTTTTCGTTTTTTTTTATATCTTCGGTGTTTCTTGTTCGATTCTTAAAATTTTTTAAATGTGTGCTTGTTGATTTTTGTAAATTTTTTCTGATTTTTTTTTTCTAGAATTTTTTTTGCGAATATTCACCCACCATATCTCAGCTCCTAAAATTAAAGCTCATACAAAAAATATTAAGACCATGGGAACAAATGATATCAATAAAATTTATTTTTGGCGCAGTTCCGACCCATTACATGCCAAAAATAGCACTTTGAAAATGTTCGTCACCTTTATTTCGACTTTTTATTTGTAAAAAAAAACTTTTGTTTTTTCAATCGCAACTGTTTTTATAAAATCACAGCCGTTGTATTGTGTAGACCCCCTGTTCGAGACCTTAAGAAAACTGTCGCAATTTTTATTAATAAATATTAACATTTTTCGTTGAGGCAATGTCAGTCAAATAAAAACAACTTGTTTTTCCAAGCGGTCGTTGTTGTTGTCATCGCATCATATTTTTGTTTTCGCATTCAGCTGCACCTTCAAGTATTTTTTGTCGTTGTCTTCAGAGGATCTTCATAATTGTACCAACAATTGAAGCACACCAATTTTCGGTAAACTTTTTCTACGCTCGACATTAGCACCACCATCACCACCGTTCAGACCTTCGTCATCGATTCCATGCATGGACAAACAAATTAAATCACCGTTTCAACAACAACAACATACAACTTCTTATCGCCTCGCTTAGCTTCACTAGCACTATTGTTACAGCAGCAACAACAACAACAAACATCTTCGATCGCTTATCAAGTCGTAATACAAAAGAGCGTGTATAGAAAATGCAATTTGCAGCGCGACCTGTTTTTGGACAATGGCCTTGACTGAGCTAATTATTAAACTATATTTAGCAGAAAGCAGAAAAATTATTAACAAATAAAACTTCGACTAGTTTAGTTGTGCGTGGCATATTAAGTGTTTCTATTCAAATAAGTTAATTTATTTCGAGTTTAAATTAGATAAAAAAAATATTTTTATCGCGGTTAGCGACTTTGTTTATTTCAATCCAACTTAGAACTTAGAACTAACTAAACATTTTCTATATCTTATTATAATATACCTAAAACTGCTCTGCCGCTATTGCTATTGTTGTTGCTTTTTGTTGTAGTGGTTGTAGCTGACGTTGGCGAAATAGCTGACGTTGGCATTCCCACGGTTTGACGAATGCAGCGGATGCGCGTGCAGGGTGTCAGCTTATTTTATTATTTTAAATATTTGTTGTCTTAACTCCTCCCTTCTCAAAAATTCGAACGTCCTCGTTTGAATCTTAAAAAAATGGGATCTGGCTAATCCTTGAAACTTTGGGATCTATTGGTTTTCCTGCTAAGTTAATAGAGGAACTTGATCCTTGTGAAGGCTCTTTGCCGGTGTTAGAAGTTTCTTTCTCTATTTTGGTTATGACTTCTATTGAATGTGATTTCTTTGCTAGTAAATATTTTAGTAATATGATGATTATTAGTGAAATTGTTATGATTGCGAAGCTTCCGCTGGTCCATAGATGTATTCCATTACTTGATTCAAATGATTTAATGTATTCTGTGTTATTGATGTGGAGTTCTTTTAGCATTTGGAGAGAAAGGATTTCTGTGATTTCTGTATTTCCTGCAGATGGTTGAACTATTGCAGGGAGTGGTTTGACTTGAATAATTTCGTTAGAGGTGTAGATTGTGTTGTTAATCTTTATTGTAGTGTTTTGGTATTGTATAATAAAAGTTCCGGTTAAGTTCAATAAATTGTTATCTATTGTCAGCGATCCATTGTATTGGTTTAGCAGAATGGTGCCATCTGCTATTTCTTCGATGGTCGGCAGGTGATGATTGTTTGTAATAGTGCAGTTAGCTGGTAAATACTTAAATAATTTTGGGATTTGCTTATTTATTTTGAAATAATTTGCTTATTTCTACAATATTTTTGCCATTGCAAATAGACAATTCACTAAATGTTTTACAATTTGTTTTAATTCCAAAAATTTCGTTACTACATTTAAGTATTTTTTCAAATGGTATTTCATTTGAAATTTTTCCTTTTTTAACAGCTTTTAGAAGTATTTTTTTGCATGTTTCTTTCTTAGTAATGGGTACACTTATAATATTAATTAGAGCAGAATGATTAGATGCTATTTTTACTTCGCTAAATTCTAATGCTTCAATTATATTAATGTATGGCATTGCCTCTGTATCAAAAATAGATTTTGCAGCGTTTATTTCTGCATTAGACAAAATGTAAGTATTTATAATGCCTGATTTGGCCCATTGTATTGCATAATCAATATTAAGGAGTTCTTCTTTTATAATATCTATTTTATATTTTATATTAGTTACAAATTCATTTTTTATAATTGGATTAGCTTTAAATTCTTTTAGTATTTCATTTGTTACATTGGTAATTTCGTTTATTCTCTCGATTGAAACTTTATTGATAACAATTTGTTTATTATTATTTTTTAAGAGATGATTAATTTTGTTTTGTACTATTTTGAAGTCGTCATGGTCTGGATTACCTGCGATCCACTTCCATGCGCTTCCAATAAAATTGAGCGAACGTCTAGGTTTTGCTTTAGGTTGGAGTCTATTGAGGAGGGAGCGTAACTGGGACAGTTGGAGTGATATGAAATGAAATATTGTATTTTGGGTGCTTATATTTTGTTTAACTATCAGTTCCGTTTTGTCTACAAAGTTTTGGTAAGGTTCCAGGTCTATTACATGAATTATTTTAAAGTTGCCATTTTGTACTTTTGCTATTCCAATATTCAGTTCGATTTGTTGAGAGTTCGAAAAGTCCAGTATTTGTACTTCTGCATTGGAAATAGAAAGTAATATTCTGAAAAGAAAGTAATTTTGATTAGCAGTCTTAATTGCGTATGTTGCTTTTGTGAACTACTTTGTCTGATTCGGTTACTACTGTACTATGTCTGTTTTCTTTAACTATTTCTGCTTTAAATTTTGCAGAGAGTTTTGTTCCTAGTCTCTTGTTTTGTTTGACGTAGATAACTTGTCCTGGCATATACTCTTTAATAGGTTGTTTCTTTTTATTATGATATTGAAGATCACTTTGCTGTTTTTGTTTTAGTTTCTCTACATTGTCCTGTCTTGTTTTTTCGTAGTCTTGTGGAGTAAGACCCGCTGTTCTGCCAAAAAAGAGATCTACCGGTTTCTTTCCAGTCGTGGAATGTATGCTATGATTGTACTCGTTGGTTGCTCTTTCGAGGAGTTCCTCAAAGTTTCTTTCTGTTCCGTCTGTTTTTAGGCATCTCATTATTTCGGTCAGAGTCGAATGAAAGCGTTCGACCTGTCCATTGATTTCGCTTTAATATGGGGGCGTGACATAAACATTGATTCCGAGTTCATCTTTCATCATGAACATTATGGTTGCTGAATTTAAAGATTTCTCATTATCTATTATAACTGATTTTGGTATACCATAAAAGAATAATAGGTCTCTAAGGGGTCTTCTTATTTCCTCAATTGATTTTCCTGCAATTATTTTCGTTTGGGCGTATTTCGTAAACTTGTCTAAGCTTGTCAGTACAAATTTCTTATCCGTTGAATAGATATCTATGTGTACCGTGTGACCGGGGTGATTAGGTAAGGGTGTTTCATTTAATTTAGGTTGGTTGGGGTGTCTTTCGTATTTATTCTGTTTATACGTTACGCGTTTCTCCTTATTCTCTGTATTTTACTGTTCATACCTGGAAAATAGTATTTCTGAAGGATCTGCAATTTATTTTCTTTGGCGTTCCTATGGGCTCTGTTATGTGTGTCAATAATAATGTCCTCTTGTTGTTGTTCGTTAGTTACGTCTTCTACTAAAATTTAAGTAAACCTTATTTTGTAATTGTTAAAATGCTGCACGTAAACTTCCTGCAATAATCCCATAACCGTTTCCGTCGTTTGGATACAGTTTATGACAGAAGGGTTGAGGTATCTTTTACAAATGTCTGTTAAAATTTCTTGATTGTAAAAAGGTTCTGTTATTATATGCCGGTGGTAACCGGGAAAAATTATTGGAAAAATGGTATGTTGATGTTTCTTCTAGATTTAGGAAGAGCTGGTTTTTGAAAATATTTATTGGAGTTTCTACGGATGGTATTAAATTCTGGGATGAACTATCGCTACTGTGTTCGGTGGGCGTAAGCGAGAAAATTTGTGTAGTTGGAGGGCGAGATAGAGAGTCTGCTACAACGTTCATTGTACCTGGTTTGTAATGTAATTCATGATTATATTCTTCCAGTATTGCCTTCCAGCGTTTCATTTTTGAGTTAGAGTTTTTATTACTCAACGCGTATGTCAACGGTTGATGATCTGTGTAAATTTTTACTTTTCTTGATCCGTAAAGGAAGCTACGTAAGGAAGATAGTGCCCATATTATGGCAAGCATTTCCTTTTCGTTAGTTGCATATGACTCTTCTGTTTTGCTGAGACTTCTAGATAAAAATGTTATGGGCTTAGAATCTTGTGAGAGAACTGCTCCCAACGCTTGGTTCGAAGCGTCTGTTGTTAACTCAAAGCTCTTTTGAAAGTCGGGGTATGCAAGCATTACGTCTTCTGAGATGAGACAACTCTTAGCTTTTTTCCAAGCTTCTATTGCATCAGTATTCATGTGAATTAATTTGGATTTTGAAATATTTTTGGACAGACGTCCATTCTCCCCTCTTAAGAGAGACGTCAATGGTTTTACCAAATTGGCGTATCCTTTTATGAATCTACGATAGTAGCCCGTCATTCCTAAGAATGACCTTAAATCCTTTAGTGTCTTTGGTTGTGGGAGTTCTAAAATAGCTTGAACCTTTTTTGGATTAGTCTTTAGACCATTTTGGGAGACAATAAACCCTAAAAATTCGACTTCCTTTTTAAAGAACTCGCACTTATCGAGCTGTACCTTGAAGTTGGCTTTTTCCAGTGTTTGAAAAACTGATTGGAGGTTTTTAAAGTGTTCGTTCTCTGTTTTACCAAATATTATGATGTCGTCTATATAGACGTAACATCGAGTTCCGATATGTTCTCGGAGAACATCGTCAAGAGCGCGTTGGAAAATAGAGGGCGCATTTTTGAGCCCGAAGGGGAGTCTAGTGAACTCAAATTTTCCATTATTTATAGAGAAAGCGGTTTTCTCTCTATCGGATTCCTTCAGAGCAATCTGGTGGAATCCACTCTTCAGATCGATGATGGTGAAATAAGAATTTTTCCCAAGGTTGTAAAGCACTTCGTTTATCTCTGGGATTGGATATCTGTCTGCTATGGTGACAGAGTTCAGTTTTCTGTAATCGATAACGAGTCTGTACTTTTTTTCGTGTGAAGCATCTTCTTTTTTTGTAACAATCCATACTGGGGAATTGTATGGAGATTTTGAAGGTCTAATTATGTTTTGTTCTAACAACTCTAGGATTTGTTTTTCTACTTCTTCTTTGAGTGCCATAGGATATGGGTATGATTTAGAATATATTTTGTTATCTGTGGTGGTGCGGATTTCGCCTTGAACATTTGTTGTGTAAGTTAATTTCTTATCGGGGTCGGAAAAGAGTTCAGGGAAATTCTTAATAATTGAATGAAGTGATCGAGCTTGTTCTTTGGTTAAGTGAGAAATTCTTATGTTTATGTTGTTAACATTTTCAGAATTGAGTTGTTTAAGTGGAATTGTTATGTTTGGATGTATTGTCATGTGTCCTTTATCTGTATGTATGACGGATTTTAAATCTCTTAATGTGTCGTTGCCTAATATTCCGAACGATATTAAGCTTGGAAGAATGAAAAATGTGTGTTTTTTACCTTGTCCAAATAAGTCAATGAGAGCATGATGGGTGATTTTGATATTACCTCCTACGGAAGTTGCAAAGAATGAGTTGTAGTTAGGAATTTGATTTCTGATGTGTCTTGCCTGTACAAAGTTTTTATTTGAACCGGTGTCAACGAGAAATCTTACTATTTCCCCGCATTTCTTAGTATGTTCAAAATACGGAAGCTAGGACTGCTTTAGTCTAAAAAATAGATATCATCAAGTTCTTGTGTCTGGTCTAGAGTTTCCGTTTCTGTAGGGTTCTCATAGTCTACGAGAAATTGTTCATCCCTCTCATTTTGGGTGTAATGTACGTTTTCGTTGCTTTCTGCTGAGTAACTTTCGTCAATTTGTGTTTAAGGCTGGAGATTATTGATTCGTTGAAATTTGTTAGGTTGTTGAAGTTGAGTACTGGGAAGGGGGCGTTTTGAAGCAAATTGCTGAAATTGTGGTCTGTTAACGTAATTTACTTGCCTTGACTGGATAGTGCTAGTGTCCATTGGTTCTGGACTTAGGTTAGGTTTTGGTGGGTATGAAGGTTGGTATGAAGGTTGATTACTAAATTGTCTTTGTGTCCATGGGGTAAATGTTTGGTTATTAAATGGCCATCTCACTGGTTGGGTATGGAGTTGTTTATTGAATTGTCTTTGTACTGGTAGATACTGTTGCTGATTTTGGAAATTATAACTTGGCTGTCTAAAGTTGTGGTCGTGACGTCGTGGAACATAGGTTAGTTCTGGATAAAAATTATTTCAGTAAATTGTTGGTTTTGCCGCATCGGTCTTGGTGGTGGAACAGGATGGTCATGTTTTCTAAATGTGGGTTGGTTATTCTGTGCGTAGTTCATTCAATAGGTCATATTGTCTAGCTTGAGACAAATATGAAGCGCTTGTGGGAGGGTGCTAGGTTCTCTAACGCTTAGTAACCTTGGCAGGTCACCTCTTAAGCAGCGAATAAACGTGTCTAGAGCTTTTTCTCTATATGCGTTTGTCATTGCGGAGAGTGAATCTTCTGTGAGGTCTAGACAAGAAATTTTATCCAAAATTAAAGACAAGTGTTGGTATACTTGTTGGTAAAAATCAGGAATTGAATTATTGCGTTGTGAAAGAGTGGTTAATTGGTATTCGAGGGTACCGATATCCCTCTTGTCCGAATAGTGCATCATGAGGCACTTTTTTATTTTTCCCCAGTCAAGTGGTGTTCGATAAGAGTCTAAAGCCGTATCGGCGTCTCCGATAATTTTATGTTGCACCATATGGAGTATGGCGTAGTATCTAGCTGTCCCTCTAAGGCTATCGTAAATGGTAAAAATTCTATCTACGGTCTTGCGCCATGAATTAAATTCACCAGGTTTCCCTGAGAACTCGCGCAGGCATTTTACTATGTCTGGCACTTTATCTATTTCTTGAATATTGTTTGAAAAATCTGTTGGTTCGTCTATCTCTTCATTTTCGTGAAAGGGATTTGTTTGATTTCTTATGGTCTGCTTTACTAAGTCGGTTATTTCTTTAGCTAAGCTCTGGTTCAAAAATGTTTGTTGATTTGGTGCTGGGGATGCATTGAGGAGGGAACTAGTTGCAAGGGATATATTTCTTAGACGTGCTGCTAAGTCGTCTTCTTCAGCCATCTTTGGTTTAAATTATAATGATGTAACAAATGGATTTGTGAATGAAATTTGCAACTATTTTTAGTTATACTGAATACAAAATTTGTATCAATTTTTGTTTTGCAGATATGTTTTTGGGTAAACCGATTTTTTTTTTTTTTTCTTCAATTCATTTTAATTTTTGTATTCGATATGATTAATAATTTTTTTGAATAATGTTTTTAATATCTTCTTAAATAATTTTGCTTATTAAATTTCTTCACATTAATTTTATTATTTTCAAATCATTTCAATTTTTGCTTCCAATATAATTAATAAATCTTCCAATAAATTTTTCAATATTCTTTTTCTTCACTTAATTTTTAATAATTCCATAAAATTTGTTTCTTAATATTTTAATAAAAATTTCTTACAGTATTAAACTTGAAGTTAACATCCTTCGAGAGTGGCTGTTAGAACGCTAACTCCTTTTCCTCTGATGTCTTCAGATACTAGGGGGCCTTGTTTTCTCTCCGGATGAACTATGTTTTTATGCACTAAGTTTGGCTGCTACTTCAGGAACCTTTTAGCTTAGTGTCACTGCTACTAATTTTTTTGCAATTAACTTCTTTTTCTTTTTTAAAATTTTCTTTCTAATTTAATTTTCCACTAGTTTTGAATATTAGTTTAGCTGTTTTTAAGATCTTTTTGTTTATATTTTTCACCAAGTTTGATTTTTATTTCAAGACACTTTATTTATATAATGTTCACTGCAATTACGTTAGAAAAATTTTCATCATTAAGTTCGGCTACTTCTTGAGGAGCGTTTTTATCAAGGTCTTTGGAAAATTTTCTTCACTAAGTTCGGCTGCTGCTTTAGGAGCGTTTTTAGCAAAGTCTTGGAAAAATGTTCTTCACTAAGTTCGGTTGCTTCTTGAGGAGCGTTTTTAGCAAAGTCTTGGAACCACAACGCGTGTTAAGAGCTCGGATGCTTCTTGAGGACTCTGGCTTCTTTTTTTAGGATTTTTATTAAAACACTGTCACTACTTTAGGGCACTGGTTTTATTTATTCCTCACGCGAGTGGTCTCTGCTCGGGCGCCAGTTAATTTATTTCGAGTTTAAATTAGATAAAGAAAATATTTTTATCGCGGTTAGCGACTTTGTTTATTTCAATCCAACTTAGAACTTAGAACTAACTTAACATTTTCTATATCTTATTATAATATACCTAAAACTGCTCTGCCGCTATTGCTATTGTTGTTGCTGTTTGTTGTAGTGGTTGTAGCTGACGTTGGCGAAATAGCTGACGTTGGCATTCCCACGGTTTGACGAATGCAGCGGATGCGCGTGCATGGTGTCAGCTTATTTTATTATTTTAAATATTTGTTGTCTTAACTTATATAAAGAACAAATAAATTTAATTTGAATTTAACTATTTTAAATCGTCGTCTTTTATTTTTTTGCACCAAAAGGGATCCAAAAAAGGCTTTGGTTCCCCATCAGCCCCCTTAAGACAATTAATAAAAGTTAATTGTATCGAGTTTTCATTCGCATACGTAGTACAAAAACAAAAAAAAAATAAATTAAACAAAATGCAGTTCCGAATGCACGACTTGGACAACACAAAGTTGCCAACAAAACGAAATGTAGTGCAATACGCGTTGTTTTTACATCATCATACAAATATAAAACGTTGTAAATTTACAGAAAAAGTGTATGAAGATGTCTCAAAATTGTGGAATTGTGTAAAAATACCTATTGTGTCGAGAACCCATATTCGTAGATTGGTTAATAATTTACTCAAGAAGTCGTTTCTTAAAGTGAAAAACCCGCGTCTATTCCGTGCTAACGAATGGGATGTTCTCTTTCGAATTTCGCGCTGCAAATGCTGCATTGAAAATGGTGCTCCGTGCGTGTGCGTCGACGAGCTCAAAATACCAGAAAATTCAAAAGCTTTTTTCATTGATCAGTGCAGTGCTCGTTTGTGTTCATTACCAAATGAAGATGATGATGATGACCTCACGAGTATATCCGCTGGAGTTTCTGCAAGTGCTACAGCTGCCTGCACTGCGACTGTATATACACCGGCTTCCGACAGTGGGTGGAGGATGCAGACATTCCAATGGAAAACGTGAAATTCAAAATAGCCGACATTCGCCTACGGTATTTTTCTTCTGCATTAGACCGGAGCGATACATCAAGCCGAAATGGTGCATTGCACGCCTCCATGCTAATAAAGGACTTACAAGATGCCATTCTCGCAAAGGAATCTATAGCCGCTGACGTACGCGGTAAAGATGCTTGATGACATCGTAATTGACAAGAGAAAAGTTTTCCGTGAACGGCAAAAGTTCCGCAAAGAAGCGAAAACGGCCGCACAATGCCATGATTTGTTAACGTTCGATGGAAAGAAAGAGCGAACTTTAAAAACGAGCAATGTCGAAGTGATCGAAGAGCACATCACCATATTAAAAGAACCAAAGTCAAAATTTATCGGCTACGCCAAGCCTTCGGAAGGATCCGCAAGGCAAATACAAACTACAATAGTTGACTTCTTGCTGAACGACGGTTACAATTTGGACAACTTAGTAGCGATCAGTTGCGACGACACTGTCACAAACACCGGGTACAAAGGCGGTTTCATAAAGTGATTCGAGTCTTATTTGCACAGACCACTTCAATGGTTTATCTGTCTGCTTCACTTTAACGTGGTGCCATTAACTGCGCTACTGAGAACATGGCTTGGAAGACAGAAGGGTCCTGGGCTGTGGCCAGGAGAAATTGGTGTCGGAATAAATCGCTGCATGGATTTTTCTGTACGTATGAATTGAATTTAAAAAATATTTAGCTACTTCAATGTTTGCTTGTTTTTCCTCAGCCTGTTCTAAATTTCGAGCCAACTGCAATTGGCGAAATGCCTACAAACATTGATGGATGGTTACTACGAAGCGATCAGAGTTATTTGTACCGCATGATTCTTGCCGTTAAAAGTGGTCACTGCGATGAAGATTTAGCCTGCCAACAGCCCGGTGCTACAAGTACAGCCCGTTGGCTAACAGCAGCATCTCGCATTTTACGTTGGTACGTAACGCAAGCGCATCCATCCAATATATTGAAAGATCTCGCTACGTTAGGGCTGCCAGATATGTTTATTGCAAAACCGGGACACTTTGGTGAAACAACTGTCGACAAAAAAAAATTTAAAATAAAGTTACAAAAGTTATATTTTCTTTAATGTACATTTAATTCTCAACATAAAAGACGAGATTTCATTCTTCAATAAAAATTCCTAAAGAATTTTCAGTCATATTTTTCATTACTTAGAACTTTTTTAAAAATTTCCGGCTTGCCTTTAATATAATTGTAAAACTATGTGCAAGTCAAATTAAAATTGACTTTGCATTGAATTATGCTTTCTACCGCTCTAATGTTGAACGAATTTCTTTCCTTAGTTCACTGAGATAATGAGTTATGCTTATGATTTTGACTTTCAGTCAGCTTCTTCTATAAGAAAGAATTCATTTGCAAGTTGTGTCCGCATTGTCGCAAAATTCTTTAGGCCGCTCCGTTCTTACAGTAAATATAGAAAAATATTTATATATTTTAATCACCACAGACTACACATCGATTCACATCACAACCACAACAGTCGAAACTGTGTTGTGAAGTATATGAGCAGGGCAACCAATTCCCTCGATGTTTTTTCCTGAAGCCTTTTTTAATTTATAAAAAATGTTTATTCCCTGCCTTTTCAGTCCACAAAAGTTAGTATTGGTATTATCAGTACCAAAAGCTAAAAGATTTTTTTAAAGGCATTTGAAATTCCATAAAAAGGCACGTTTTTAATTAATATTTCTACAAAATTTGCAACTGCAAGCTGAGCCAAAACGTTCTTTATTAAAGCTATTGCTTTGGTTCTTTGATTGCATTGCTGCTATTTCCGAGTCCGGATACAAGAGTGCACTTAGTTTAGTAGTACAATCTACTGAGCTAAACGATTGATGGTGATGAATAATTTAATATGCAGTTGTTAAATCAACGGCAGAGATCAGTTGACATTGTGTGGTGTTTTGTATCACAAAAAAACGAACAAATGTCTTTTAAAGTTGAAGCTTCACAAACCATCGATTTATCTTTGGCACTTGCGATGTGGTCAACAATGTCTAACCGTCCACCGTGCTTTATGGAAATATAACAACCGCACACCGTGCACAAAGAATCGTGATCACTTCTACCTCGATTTATAAAGGACCCCTCTGCTGTATATGTGGGAAGGAATTTATACTTCCTCTTTCTCATTTTCTAAGGTAGTAAAAAACAATTTAAGCATATAAACAACAAACTTTGACTCAAAAACTTACATGAAAAGTTACAGCAGGCAAAAAAAACAAGCACACAATAAATTTAATGAAAAACAGCTGTTGCTAGTAAGAGATTGGATTCTGCAGGTGATATATCAATTATTGATTATTGCTAGGGAGGAGCTCAACTTACTGAAAATGAAAGATGATCTGACTACTATTTCACATTTAAAAAGTAGTTGCGAATTTTAAAAATGTATTTTTGCAAATTTGCTCCTAATTAAATCTTTAAATTGGACCCTTTTAAGATAAATCCGGGACATATTAACGTTGGACCGGGACATATTAACGTTGAACCGGGACAAGCAATCAAAAACCGGGACGTATGGCAGCCCTTAGCTACGTTCGTCGTCAGAGTGTATGCTCCATTTTGGTTTTTAGTTAAAAGTCTAGCCATTCATGGTAGCCGCAATGTGTTCAAATACATTTCATTGATTTGCGATTTGCCAAACTACGTTCAGGTAGCCATTAAACATACCATCGACAACAACCCATATTTTTTTCCACCGTGAAAATATACTACTGTCGATGATTACTGATCCGGATGCATCAGTGCGTGCAGATGGATATAGCAAAATTTTGGAAGCCCGCTCAAACCTAACAGGTCGTATTCGGCAATTTTGTGGTCCCAACCACCAGCCCTTTATCCAATATAGCAGCACAACATAAACTGAAATTATCGATTGGACCAAATTTCAGATCACTGAGCGCCACGTCTTCAGTTTTTTACTCAAGAGCAGTTGACTGATCTGCAGTACTCGGATGACATTATTAAAAATCCAGGTGAGCATTATAGTAGATATTAATTTTATGAAATAAATGACATAATATTGACGTCATATATCAAACCGTATTTACCATGTTATATGTTTTAACAGATTATCCTTGTCACTCGCAAAACACCGAGCGTTACGTCCAAACTGTTCACATGTCGGCCACAGCAGTCACTGACGAAAACCGTTTGGGGCACATTTTCTCGAAGGTTGATAGTTGCCAGCGCTACAGCCAGCTTGAATCCCATAAAGATTTAGAAAATTAATAAAAAGTCAAGTATGATGTGACAAACATTTTCAAGCTGTTATTTTTGGGATAAAATGGGTCGGGACTGCGCCAAAAATAAATTTTATCGATATCATTTGTTTCCATGGTTTTAATAGTTTTTTGTGAGCTTTAATTATTTGACATTTTTAGAATTTCATAATATAGCAGGAACTGAGATAAGGTGAGTGAATATTCGCAAAAAAGATTCGAGAAAAAAAAATCAGAAAAATCAACAAGTACACACATAAAAAGTTTTAAGAATCGGCCAAGAAAAACCGAAGATATAACAAAAAAACGAAAAAAGCATCATAGGGACCATTTAAAGAAAAAAAATTTTTTTTTGAAAATGACTTAAATGTCTAACGATTGAGACGGGGTCAAATATAGGTTAGTTTTTGTGATACGGTCTTACAGTATCATTAGTACATTGTACTTACTGGGCTCTTTTCAATGATAGTTATATACAGTGAGAACTGAGTGAGTTTGATTTTGATGTCATAATTTTTTTATCATTCG
Organism: Coremacera marginata; assembly: GCA_914767935.1. NCBI lineage: Eukaryota > Metazoa > Arthropoda > Insecta > Diptera > Sciomyzidae > Coremacera > Coremacera marginata. The sequence goes on from OU612043.1 coordinate 84,710,425, forward strand.
TTTCTATTGGAGTTTGTTTTCTGTTTTTTTACGAATTCGGTGCTGGGGCCAACACTAGGTAAAAATGGGTCGATAAATCCGAATCTGAACACAAATAGAGGGGGTCTATCTGCCCCATTCAAACATGTGTGTCAAACATGTGTTTGACTTACAATGGACAGTTAAACACGTGTTTCGACGTCCCCCTAAAAATGAGGAAAATGGGGGACAATAGACCCCTTTTTTTGTGTCTCAAAAATGGCTCTCCCCTTAAAAACCCACAATTTAAGTTAATTTTTACCTATATTGCTTCTTAATAAGCAAATATCAAAATGATAAGTATCAAAATACAAAGAATTGGAAAACCTTTTACAATATTTTTAACAATACTTTTCACTTTAAATAATTTTACTTACAATTTAAACAATTAAAACATTTTAAGAATTGAAACACTTAATATTTAAGAACGACATTTAACATTTATATCACAGATTTTTAATGAAAAAAGAATAAATTTACAAAAAACATCCACTTCTTCTGTTGTCAAGTTTTTAATTATTATCTTTGACATACTTTCTGTATATGTGTGCGCACCTCTTCTCTTCCGGTAAGCTTATGATGTGGAGCATTTCTAATGTATATCGTCTAAAGTAGTTCTTCTCTTGTTGCCGACGGCGATCGAAATATTGGAAATTAAAATTAAAAATTAAAACCACAAAAGTTTTTCATTTTTAATATTTTGGACCTTGAGCCCGCAGAATTCAACAAATAAAAGTAGATTTACAATTTTTAAATAAGTATTCCAAATATATCTAATACTACCTATATGAATGTTTTGTCATTTTCATGTTGTGGTTAAAGTAGAAGACGGTAATATACCTACTATTGATGTTCTACAACGAATGGAAGAGTTCAAGAAAAATCTTCCTTTAAGAAAAGAGGAACGTTTTTTGATACCAGACACAGTATTTGAAAAAATGAAAATAATTGAAACTTGCAATAATGATGCCAAATCAATTGAGAGCGTCACAAATCATTTTCTCTGCAATTTTCTCGTTTTCTTTAAATGATTTGAGTTTTGATTCAAATGATTTCATATTTTATTCATTTTTAAGATGACACCTACAGTTTTTTAAATGTATAGACTGAAAAATTAAATGAAATTGATGATTTTTATAGATATAATTAAAAAGGTTTGTTGGTCTACCATTGAGTATTGACTACCGTATTTTTTTGTGGAAAATAAAGCTGCGAAACTTTTTGATCAATATGGTCACATAAAGAGCTTACAGCTTTATTCAATATATTTTCTTAAATTATCGTTTAAGGGGGTCTTCTCATTGAGCAACTTTTTTTTTCAACTTTTTTTTTTGCATTTATTTATAGCTTGGGTAGTTGTGAATATGCCCCTAATAGGATTTTTAGAAATTCGAAATACTTTAGAAGATACAGCCTTTTTTGTGAAGCAAGGTCTGATGGACAAGAAGGTGATGGAGGTAATAAAACCAGCTTACGAAGCGCTGTCGGCAGATAATTTGCTTGAAAGATGCCTTGGATCTGAAACTCAGAATTCCAATGAGTCCTACAATTCTGTTCTTTGGTCACTTTCACCCAAACACATCAACTCAGGCGCACGCACCATCGAAGTGGCCAATTTCATTGCAACGTGCCTCTTCAACGACGGTTTTATACCCATACTTAAAATTATGGGTATAAAGATGGGTATTGCGATTGGCAAAAACGCATACGAATACGCACTATCTCGCAATGAAGACAGATTGAACCGATCAGAGACTCGAGCTGCGGCATCATCAAAAGCTGGCAGAACGGCTCGCAGAGCAGAGAGGGCAGCAGAAAGCAGTTTCTACGAAAAAGAGGAAGGTGGCCTGTATGGAGCTGGCATCGCCGACTAATATTTGTAAGTAAAAATTGTCAGCTCTTTAAAACTGCATTTAAACATTTTTGATTTTTTTTTTTTTCCCAAAAAAATTACTTCAAAATTAAACGCGTTTATCTCGAACCCACGTTTTTCGAACTGGCGGCCATGATATCTCCAGTTCAACTGAACCGATTTTCATGAAACAAAATGGAATCGACGCAGAATTGTCACCATTCTCGGGTGAACCTCGACCATAATTTCAAAAAATTTTTTACTATTTTTTTTTTACACTAAACTACAAAAAAAAACCCGAAATTGAAATTTTTTTTTTGAATGGCCGCCATTTTGTCAAAAAAAAATCACAAAATTAAGCTTGAGGTTCACCCGAGAAATACATCTATACTGATTATAACCCCGTTTTTTTTTTTTCATTTCAGACGCTCCGGAGACCCGGAATCGTGGCCGCCGTGACGACACCTTTTTTTTCACCACCAACTTTGAAGTCTCATTACTTTTTGAACAGCCCACGTATCGAGGCAAAAAAAATTTTTTATTTACTTTGAACCTTTTGTAATACAATAAATAAAAAAAGTTTTCAATTATTCTTTGCGTTTTCAAATAAGAATTTTTTTAAAAAGGGTCAAAAAAACGCGTTTTGAATGAGAAGACCGCCTTAACGCATCAGTCATGTTGTATTTCTCGTTGCAAAAATCATAACTTTTGAACGAATTAAGATATCTCTATGACTTTATGAAAATTTTATTTTGATTTTCAGTTATGTACAGAAAAATAATATAGCTTTTACTGCACAAAATTTTATTTAAATTAACCATAGGTGTGCCATACCATGTGATGGTATTCATGGTCAAAGTTAGACTTCTAATAGATGTACAAATTATGAATATGAAGTTCTCCATATCAGTGTTTTATAGAAAAACATTATTAAAAACATGAATTATGATTAATTTATGGTTGCTGAGAACAAATCCATTGTTAATTTCTCTTTTTTTCGTCTAATGATTTCCTTGGCCTTCCTCTTGCAGATTTTTAAGTACTTGGGAATTCGTCGGATATGTTTTCGACTTCCTCATAGTGGATATCGGTACTTCCTGTAGCCAATCTTATATTTGGAATTGAATATTTAATCTGAATTACGTTCACTATTCCATTTAACTTTTACTGAATACTGCGTGAACTTTGTCCCGCATTTCAGGTTTTTCGAATTTTTCATCAGTGATGTTAAGAAGTTTTTGTAATGCTGCTCCGAAATCTAATTCAGTTGATGAACTTTTGAATATTTCATGTATGGCTAGCAGGACCTAGCGGTTCGCGGCCTCGCCACGGACGTTCCAGCTTTATATATACACAAATATATATACTTTTATATTTGTGGGCGGTGAAAGGGAGTGTGTCAAATATTTTTTCCCGTAAACCATATCGTGCTCGAAAACAATCTACTGCCAAAATTTCAGCGCAATCGGCCAGAAGTTTTGAAATTTTAATGATTTCTGAAAGTACTTATAGTTCGACCATGCCCATACAAACCAAATTACAAAATTTTAGTCCAATACATTCAAATTCGTCTGAAATAAAGCGTTTTTATTGATTTTTGGGCGTTAATATGGGGTGTGGCAACTTTTTTATTATTATTCGAGATATTGGTCTTGACAACACATGTTGTAAATTTGGTGCCCTTAGAGGTGTTACCGTTCCTGAGATCTTAACGGACACCAACCCGCACGAAGGATTTTATATATATATAGAAGATATGATTTGAAATAAGACATTTTTACAGGTGCTTCTTTATAGAACAAAGTGAAAAGCTCTGTTTTCAGCTTTTTTGAAGAAGTGATAGAAAAACTTATAGAATATTACTATTTATACCATCTAAATGAATATATTTCTTTTAATTTTTCTTGAAATTATTTGAGAAAAAGCATACAATTTTTACGAACGAGTCTTGGCGGAAAAAAGAAGATTGTTAGGGTTGGTTGTATAAAAGTGTGTTTTTAATATATACCTTTTTTGTTATATGATTGGCTTACAATGTTGTTAATTGTGATGTATTTTGTGACTTATCATTTGTATATACTTTTAATTGATGAATGTTGAGTTGAGTGTTGGGTACAAGATGTCCATCCTTTGATGTACTCTTGAAGTTTTATGCGTCCCAATTGTTGGGTGTTCTTTATTGTAGTTGCTAATTTGTAATGCTAATTATGTCTGTGGATTTCGGGTTGTTTTCCATTTGTTGATTGATGTCTTCTTGACGTTATTTTATATGTTGTTGTCTCCGTTTGGGTGGGTGGGTTTGTGAAAGAAAACTTCTTTCTTTCGTCTTCTACAACGAATGACACGACGCTGGCGCAACGTTGATGTTGCCGAACGAAAACGTCAGCGGTCGTGCCACTTGCAGCGAGTAGGGCGAGCGAATGTGTTTAGTGGACACTGTGTTTATGTTTGACGTAAACATTCCGCCCGCCTTGCAATGTCTGCAAAACTTTAAAGCATTAATTGGGTTTAAAACAGTTATCACAAGTGAGTTTTAAATACATATATTCATTTCTTAAATATTCAGTGCTACAAGTACAATATTAAAAATTGTGAGCATGGCAAGACATAAGGTAGGATATTAGGATAAGTAGGATATTTTGGGTTCACGGTTTACAAGGGCCAGACACCGTCCAGCTGTATGCAAAACTTTGAGCCCCTACAACAGTGGGTTATGTTGTATTTGTAGAGCTTGTGTGTTGGGTGCCAAGACAAGTGTATTGAGTTCGGGTTGAGTGTCTTGGCAAGCATTGGGTGGACTTCTTTTATCCTAGTTCCGGGTAGAGTTTTATTTTATTATAGGTGGAGGGTCTCATATCGGGTTTGGCTTAAACTATTTTATTCGAGTCTAAAAAGTGATCTTGGGTTAGGATCGCGCTTTTTTACGAGATTGTATTCCGAATAAATAGCGGGTTGTATTTATTGCAAGATACTTTTTTATGGCTAAGTGGGTTAAGCCTATCTCGTTTCGCCTTTTTCTCCTTGGTTGTTTCATCGAATTTCTTATAGATTGTTTGAGAAAGACGGGTGGGTGAGTTGTTGGCGATGACTCGAGGAGCTCGTAGCAGTGAAGAACATTTTTCTTGAGTTCTTCTTCGGGTGCTATGGCATATGACTTTTTTCGTTGAAGGTCTTGGGTGGTGCCAAACGGGTTATTGGACCAGCCTCTGCTTTTGGATGTTCCACCATAGCAATATGTCTCGATGGTCCAAATTAGTTGAAATTCGGATCCTTGTTATCCTTGTTTGACGGCAACGTGTTCTTGGGTTTTTTTTCTCCTCTTTCCAGATTTGAGTCTTAAAGTCTGTGTTCTTTATAGTGTTGTACAAAGCAATCACTTTACTGGGTCTTGACTCTGGAAGGGGACCTGACAGAATCCATCCGAATTCGGATTCTTGCGCAAGCAGGGATCCACCTATATCGCGCTGAACACCACTGCGGATAACAAGTGGATATAGATCACATCCAATGATTATGTCCACGGGGTGAGACATAAAATTTGGTGTCTACCAATTGAAGGCCCGAAAGGGTCTCACATATGTTCGAATTAATCGAATGGGTGGGTAAGTCACAAGTGAGAGTCTTCAACACTAGCGCCTGGACCTCAATTTTAAGGGTTTGGTTGATTGAGGATCGCAATGTCAGCTCACAGCACTTTGTTGGGTTTGCAGAAACTGTCTGGCTTAGACCAGTTACTTGCGCACCTATTAATCGGTTTAAAAGACCAATTTGTTTTCTCAGGTGCTCAGTAATAAATGTTGCATCTGCTCCAGAATCAAAGAGTGCTCTTGCTGTGTGTATCGTCCTTCGTGTTCAATGCTGATCATTGCCGTTCCTAGCAGAATTTTCATTCTGCTGGCTCCAAAGTGTGAAAAAACTGCCTTTAATTCTTCGAGCTCATTTGTTGGGTGGGTGAGTGTCGAGTTAGTGGACTGTATATGAGTCGTGAATGCCTGACTTGTAGAGATTGATTGGCTGCTTAGCCGCTTTCATGGCTTGAACACTCGTGCTTGGGGTGGGTTCTGGGTCTGTAATACTTCTGTGCAATAAGGAATTGTGTCTCTTATTGCAGTATCGACAGTTAAATCCACTCTTACAGTAATTTACTCCATGAGAGACTGCTAGGCAGTTAAAGCAGTATCCAGCTTTCTTAACTGTAGCTAGGCGGTCACTTACTTTCATGGAGATGAAGCTTGGGCCCTCCCGAAGAGTGTGCTCGCTATTGCAAATTCTGCAGATAGCTCCATCAACTTCATATATGGGTTTTGAATTAAAGGGTTTGGGTTTTTGGGTATCAAGATTTCTTGACATTTATGTGATACGAATTTATGCGCCTTTCTCCACATCTATTTCCAGGATTGTTAGAAGGGGTTTGTTGACTTTTCTTAACAAAAGCCTTAATATCGCCAACAGACTCTAGAGTTTTAAACTTATGGATGAGAAAATGATCTAACGTGTTCCAATCTGGCACTGAAAAATTGTCAGTTATACATTTTTCAAATTTCTCAAGGGTATGCTTGGGAAGACGGGTGGAACACAAATAGACAAGGATGGGGTTCCAATTATCTGTGTTTATATCCAGGGACTGCATGCTAAACACACAGTTGTTTATGGTTCGTTGAAGCTATTTTTATGGAGCTTCCTGACTCTACAACAACCTGTGGTAAGTTTAAAAGAGTCTTTAGTTGCGCATTGATTTGCATCCGTTTATTCTCGTATTGATCTACGAGATTGCTCCAGGCCATTAAAAATCCTTAATTTGTGAGAGGGCAATTTTTTATGACATCACGAGCTTATCCTTGGGTTTTTTGTAGCAAGTGGAAAAGTTTTTCTACGTTGCTCAGCCGAGAGTTCTTAATGTATAGGGCCGTGAAAAGGTCCCTAAAGGTTGGCCACGTGACATAATCGCTATGAAAAATGTCAATATCGCAGGGTGGGATTCGGATCAATGGGTGCTGATCCACAGCTGAGTTCATAGCTGGAGGCGATGGTGTGAGTTTCATCGTGAGTGTCTTCAATGCTTCAATGTGCTCACTCATTGAAGCAGAGCAGCGTTCGTAAGACTGATATGTCTTCTATACCTCTCCTTGAATTTTTCTTTATCCAAGGTTTCTGATGAAGTTTCGGGTTTTTCTTGGATTTCTTCATATACCGCTTAAAACTTTTCAAAGAGGTAGTGCTGCTTTCTTTGCAGTTCTAGAAGGTGCTGAGTCTGATCCCCCAGTTGAGTTTCACTGAGTTAGCTCAAGCTCAAGAATGTCATTTGAAAAATGAACAAATGTCGTTAGAGACATGTTGACTCAGCTGACTAAATAAGGGTAGGGTTGGGAGGGGTTGTGTATGTAATTTGAGTATCTTTCTCTTTTGGGTTGAGAAAGAGTATATTTTTTTTTTTGTGATTTTAATAATATTTAATAGAAAACTCTCAAAGATGCTTAAAATCTTTAGATGGGTGGGTGGTTTTGTATGTAATTGGTTATCAGGGCTACGAGGGTTAATGATTTTACTTCGCGAATTTAAAAATTTTTTTTATTTGGGTGCTAATGGGTTAGCAAACTTTCTCAAAATTTCCTTAAAGGGTTAAGGAAATCTCTTGTGTAAGGGTGCTTATGGGTTAGCAAGTGTTACATTATGTTAAAATTTTAATTTTATATGGAAATCGCTGAAAAATCCAAAAATATTGAAAAAATTGTTAAGGAAAGGTTAAGGGCCCTTAATGGGTTAAGGACTCATGGTGGGTTAACAATTTTCAAATAAAATTCATTTTTAACAATATCGGATAAATTTGCAAAATCCCTGAAATATTCACCGATAGGGTAATACCAAGTGTTTCTCTAGATGGTTATACCAAATGAGAACTTAAGGTTCAGCTCAAGTGTATGTATGTATGTACGTATGTTTATACACACAAAGAGTGGGTGGGAGAGTGAGCAAGAAGTTAACAAACAAATAATCAGCTGCAAAATATTTAGCTTAGTGCAACTTTGTCTAACTAGCAGAGTAAAATTAAAATATTTTTAATTTGTAAATTATTTATCCAATAAGTTATTTTAAGTGTGTGTTTAAGTTAAATATTTGTAATATTTGTGCACTTTTTTATCTTTAAATGTTTTAAAATATTTGCCGGTGTTTTTGGTTGCGACGAAAAGTTGTTCGTGCAGTTTTTTCTTCGGCGTACTGGTATTTGTTTTTTTTCAACTTTTTGCACAACAATTTAATAACAATTTAATAACAATATTAATTAAAGCAGCACTGAATAAAATGAATAAATGTAAACCCACTGCGTTTTTTTTCTGTTAGGGTATTGGGTTTTTTTTTTTTTTTTTTTTTTTTTTTATTTTATTCGCGAAGGGGGAACCTTCAAAAGGCGCCACCGTGCAGGTGGGAGTGTGCGATTCTTACGCACTAAACCTAACCTCCGCATTGAATCGTCGTCCCTGTATAAGCCCCGTGGGACCGCCGCAAAGCATGACTTCACGGAGCATGGGAACAGCACTAAGCTGGAAACTGATGGACTTGTGTCCGTATTCTAAAAGATTTGGTCATGGGCTTGTCTATAAACTCAACCTTATCTATTTCGCAAACGCTCAACTCTTCGCAGTTCGTCGATAATCAGTCGTGCTAGGGTGCTAACCACTGACCAGTTAGCTTCATTTCTCAGCATAAGGGTAACCAAGTTTTGATCAGTTACCGTTTCGCCGAGACTGACCGAAGCCTCAAGTCTGGCATTTTGGACCTTGGGGCACTCGAAGAGGACATGGGCCGCGTCTTCTGGTATACTTCCCTCGCAATGGGTACAATAGGGATCTGCTACGTGCTTGTATTTGTGCAGATATGCCATGAAGCAACCGTGCCCGCTTAAAATCTGCGTAATGTAGAAGTTCATGGAGCCGTGAGTTCTACCAAACCAAGCGGTAATGTTAGGGATGAGCTGATGAGTCCATCGACCCTTAACTGAGCTATCCCAGCGATCCTGCCACTTTAGCAGGCTTCTCTCCCGTGCGAGTCTTTTGCGAACTGTTGGGTTTTCGCTATTGGCTTCGAACAGCGTTTCCTCTACTAGAAGGTCGATAGGTATCGAGCTTGCAAGGACTAATGCTGCATCCTCGGAAACTGTTCTGAAGGCACAGCATACCCTGAGTGCGCCAAGTCTATGCACTGATTCAACACCACGTCGGTATGACTTCGTTCTCATTGCTGTGGCCCACACCGTTGACCCATACATCACGATGGATCGTACTACATTAAGGAGTAGTATCCTGCGCGCCTGTTTGGGGCCTCTCGTATTCGGCATCATTCTCGATAAAGACATGCATGCGTTGGATGCTTTTTTATGGGCATACTGGAGATGCTGCTTAAATGTTAATCGGGAGTCAATCATCACGCCAAGGTATTTAATGCATTCCTTTGATTGCACCAGCGTCCCATTAACATTGATGTTTGCAACTTCCATCTTTTTGCGGCTGCTTATGAGCACCGCTTCGGTTTTATGTTCGGCAAGACAAAGACCTACTGACATAAGCCAGTTATATATAATGCCGATCGCCACACTACTGAGTGCCTCGACTTCTTCAAGATGTTTTGCAGTGGCCACAACCGCTAGGTCGTCCGCAAAGCCGACGATCTTAACGCCTGTGGGAACTGCGAGTCTAAGGACGTCGTCATACATAACGTTCCACAGCAGGGGCCCTAGGACTGACCCCTGTGGGACACCACCGGAGACGTTATACACCATTATCCCCTCGTCTGTTGCATAGCGTAGTATTCTACCATCGAAGTAGTTCGATAATATCTTAGAGAGGTAGCGTGGAATTTCAAATTTTGTGAGCGCTTTCATTATCGTATCCCAGTTTGCGGAATTAAAGGCATTTCGCACATCCAGCGTTGCCACCAGGCAATACTGCTTTGCCCCCTTCTTCCAGCTAGTGCCTTCGATAGCTTTACTTGCTATGCTTGTAACCAGTTTTATGGCATCGGACGTAGAGTGACTCTTTCGGAAACCAAACTGTTGGCTCGAGAGTCCTCCTCTGGATTGTATTGCTTCTTCGAGGCGGTTGTACAGCAATTTCTCGAAGATCTTGCCTATCGTGTCGAGCAAGCATATAGGTCGGTAGGCTGAGGGATCCTTCAGAGAGCCGCTACCTTTTGGTATTAGCACAAGCTTTTGCGTCTTCCATTGTGCGGGGAATATGCCCTCTGTGAGACAAGCGTTATACAGCTGTACGAAGGCTTGTGTTTGGGATGCAATGGCCATTTTTAGCGCGCGGTTCGGGATTTTATCTGGCCCTGGGGCCTTCTCGCTATGAACAGCATTGGAGATTTTCATTACCTCTTCTGCGGTTACCATGGAAATGGCTTGCACGTCGCCATGATTAATGACGGGCTGCATCGGTGGTTGCTGAGGGAAGAGCACACTTACAATGCGGCTAAGCATGCGAGGGCACGTGGGTGGTGGTCGTCCGAATGACTTCATCTTTTTCATTACCAGTCTATAGGCGGTACCCCATGGGGGTACGTCCGCTTCGTCGCATAACTGCAAGAAGCACTCGCGCTTCCTCGAACGAATCTTGTGTTTGAGCAGCTTCCTGCGCTCTCTATAGACCTCGCGCAGTTCTTCGAACCTGTCGGTCCCTCTGGCGCGGTAGTTACTTCTTCTGGCTTGGTGGCATTGGCTGCGTGCTTCGGCGATTTCGGCGGTCCACCAGTACACAGGCTCGTGGTGGTGCTTACTTGGCCTTCGCAACATCATCGCTGCGTCGCAAGATCTTTTCAGCTGCTCTGTTGCTTGCCTAGCCATATTCTGTGCTGAGCCAGTGAGGTGTATGTCAGCCATCATTGCTGTGAGGATACCTTCATCAAGCGTTTCGACCTTGTATGATGGCTCGCTATGGGGGCCTCTGCTCCGCCGGTTGGTTTGCCTTTCCAACGTGTACACGATTGCTTGGTGATCGCTATGCGTGTAGACGTCGCTTACTTGCCACTGTACTTGCGTGCTCAGGTCACAACTGGCAAATGTCAGGTCAATTACTGAGCTGCCATTCGCGTTGGAGAATGTACACTGCGTTCCCGTGTTTAAAAGCACAACCTCTAACGAAGCAAAAGCCTCCAGAATAATGAGCCCTCTTACAATATGTGTGCCCATAACTTCTACACGAACAAAACCGTTTGCACGTGTATGCTGCCTCATTAGGGAAGGATGTCTTCCGCAGGACCATATGGCGGCTCTTCCAGAAATGTCTGATGCCCAGACTCCTGGTGCTTTCGCGTTATAAGGCTCACTCAAGAAAGCTACATCAGTGCTTAGATCTCGAACGGTTTGCGCTAAAAGATCTTGCGCTGCGCGACAGTTGCTGAGATTCAACTGTAAGAACCTCATCATTACCTAGGTTTGCTAGCTCCTGAAAATTTCCAACTTCCGGCACGGTGATTTGTTTCCGAGCATTTCCTTTCTAAGCACAAGAAACAGCTTGCTTCTGCAGAACACTCTTTTCCTTTGTGGCCCTCTTTGCCGCATTTCATACAGCACTTACTTCGGTCTGTGCTGTTGCAAGTTTTCGCCGTGTGACCAAAGTCGAGACACTTAAAGCATCTGGTTGGCGTAACTTTTTCGCGGACTCTGCAAATGACCCAGCCAACTCTGAGCTTGCCAGTCTCTATCAGCTTCCTCGCCTGCAGTGCTGGAAGGCTTATGACCGCTGTTTGCGTGCCTGCATAGGCTTTACGGAGTGATTTCACTCTTGCCACCTTTAAGTCGCCGATCTGCTTTTGGACTGCGCTGCAGACATCTTCCGGTGTTGTAACCTCGTCAAGATCCTTGATCTCGACCTGTGTTTCTTCCGTGAGAGTCCTGGTTTCGGCTTGGCCATTGAAAACCATATCAAATTCTTTCTTCAGCTCCTGGGTTGACTGGGTGGTTGCGCGCTTAAGCTGGATAAGTACTTCACCTTTTTCAGTGCGCCTTACTCTCGAAACGTTTTCGCCGAACTTTTCAAGCGATTTTTCCTGTTTCATCCGCATGATGATATCGCTATATGAAAGCTCACCTGCTTTTGCTACGACGATTGCATCAGGTCTAGCCAGCTTCTGAGGCGGTTTTTTGCGTTTTTTGGGCTTTCTAGAGACCTTTGTCCAAGGCTCAACCATTCACTTTGCCGGAGTTTTTGGCAGAGGAGACGAATTAGCCACTTCGCTATAGGATGGCTTTAGAGCAGTCTCTTGGACAGCAAGCTGCTGCAGTCGAGTCTTTTTTGGCGGAGGTTTCCGCGAGTCACTGCTGCGTTCGCTTGCTCTTTTTGGAGTAGCCTTGGAGCCATGCGCAAAAATTGGGTCCGTCTGAGAGTCCTTATGGACTTGTGAAGCACTAGCGTTGACCTTTTTCTTGTTCGCGTTATCGGCGAACAGCTCAATTGAGAGGTCTTCACAGGCCAGATTTGCCAGTCTTATAAGCTTCTGGATCTCATTGTGGACGTTCGATTTGGTTTTGACGAACTCTGCCAGACCTTGTATCAGTGTCTTCACTTTGACCAGCTTTTTGATGACAGGGTCATCTACACTGACGCTTGCTGCTGCTTCAGGGGTTGCCTTGATGACAGGCTCTCTATGCTGCAGCTTTGATCCTTCGGGTGTGCCTTTAGTTGGCGATCGCTGAACCTTTGAGCTCATTTTAAATGGGTTCTCGGTTGTAGTGTTGCTGCTCGTAGCTTTGACTGGTGCAGCGGCCGAGTGCGCCACCGCTGCAGCAGTTTTTGGGGCAGAAATGTTGTTTGAGGCCTCCAGAATCCTTGCCTCGACCGTGGGATTGCCCACGGGTGGATTTCCACTACTGTGGTTTCCACCTGGAGTAGTTGCGTTATTAGACGACATTCCTGGTAAATGGTTTATTTTCGGGGTGACCTTCCCTTATCCGTTTATTCCTACAGACAGGTGTGAATACTGCCGACCGCTACGGTACAGACGCAGACCAGTGAGCCGCCCACTATGGGTCAAACGCTTCTGGGCTTTTTTTTTTTTTTTTTTTTTTTTGGGTTTCGCCCCTCTCATCCGCCACCATGCTGCCGGTTGGTAGCACAGCGCCCAGGTGCCACCACGGGGAGGCACTTGCCATCAGACAAGCGTGCTAGCACACAAATATTTATGTGGTAGCATGAGAGTAGACTTGGAGTTCAACTGTGAATATCGAGCTGGCTCCGCCAGGTTGAAGCAAACAGACTCTTTCACCTCACAGTGTCCACCCCCTTGACACCCGTTAGGGTATTGGGTGGATTGTTGAGTGATTCCAGTGTTCTTTTGTTTAATATAATTTAAACAATCTGCTTTGCCAATATGGGGGTTCCTCTTTATCCGGATCGAAGAACCAAAATGTTCGGGTGGCGAACGAGTGTTGGCGGAAAAAAGAAGATTGTTAGGGTTGGTTATATAAAAGTGTGTTTTTAATTTATACCTTTTTTGTTATATGATTGGTTTACAATGTTGTTAATTGTGATGTATTTTGTGACTTATAATTTGTATATACTTTTGATTGATGAATGTTGAGTTGAGTGTTGGGTCCAAGATGTCCGTCCTTTGATGTACTCAAAAAAGTGTATATATACATATACATTAGTTATAGTGTAGAGTGTAAAGACATATCTCAGAATTGGCGTGCATCCTATAGCGTCGATGTTATTCATATAAAACAAAGCGAAATTTTTTTTTTTATATTTACGCTGTAATCTCTTGAATATGCCAGAACCAGATATTCGAAATTTTTTTTTTCAAAAATGGCGTTAAAAAAATAGAACTGTAAATTTTATTAAAAGACAACTTAACATTTTTTTTAATAATTTTTTTTTAAGTCACGCTCTGGCATATTTGCGGCAATATTGTTAAGTATATTTGTGCAAAATATCGAATTGATTGGTTAGAACTTGTTTGAGTTATGCCGCGTTTCCATGTGATCTTCTATTATCTTCTAGTATCACATTTTTTGCAAGAAAGAAATAGCATTTGAACATCTTATGGCATTGATGAATGTGAGTGTGAAACAGGCATGCTTTTTCAATTTTTATAGCATGTGATATCCCCTGTGATTTCTTGTGATGCTAGGAGATCGAAAAAGTTAAACTTCTTGAACTTTTGCTATAAAAGTTGGTCACTTGCTGATGAATGATGGCATTAATTTTAATAGTTGTAGCTTGTGTTCTGTTAAGCTGTCAAGTTTTTTTGCGGCAATATCAACAATTGTTTGGCAATATTACAAAATATTAAAAAGTTACAAGCAAATACAAATTGGAAAATAAATTTATTTTAATTTTTGCATGTTTTCATTTTCCAAAAATTTTTTTTCAAATTTTTTTTGAAGATACATTAATGAATTAATTTTAAAATAACATATATTATTTATGAAGCCTGGCAGTTTTCAACTCATTTGGATGTTGAGAAATATTTTTAAAATATAATAAAATATAACTAGAAAACTCATTAGCTAAAATTTCAAAAATATCATCTTTGGGCCTTCAACATTCAAAAATTTGAGTATTTTTTCTAGAAAGCGGAGGCAAATAAAATTTTTTTCCTGACATCAGTGGATATTTCTTAAAAGTTCTACATGTTCAGAATCAAGAAATTAAATTTCGAATTTTTTCCGTATAGCATGCCATTTCGCAGCACTGTGTCGTAGAGATCTGTTTTTTTCACAGATTCACCACACGCCCTACCACAATTGGTGTCCAGCGAAAATCGAGCTCAGCGCCTAGATAAAATGCAAAAATTTCGGCAGTATGTCGATCTTTACCACCATAGACGGGACCTTCGATGTTGGCATCACGTTCATGCCACTGTTGTTTGAAGATAAGCTTCAGATGATTAGCTAACTTAACGAGCAGCTTCCATTGTGTGCCCAGTTGGTGACTTTGGTTATAGGTTCGCGTCGAAGTGTTTGCAGGAGTTGACCCATTGAAGAGTCATACAGCGGATATATTTAATTTTCTTGCGGCCACTAGATAAGACATAAAGTAAGATGGATGACGATACAGGTAGGAACACTTGGTACTCATCCAGTTAGCAATATCCCATAGAACCAACGCATTCTCATACGGCTCAGGTTTGTAGTTGCGAAGCAGCTTATTGCAATACATAAAGAATCGAGGATTGCGATTCAAGTAGCACATAAAATAAAAGTTGGCACTGACCACCAGACAAATGAGTACCACAAGCGCGACGACTATTGATATAGTAAGTTTGTTCCTCATCTGTTTTGTATTGTGACGGATGCCAGATTTTTAATGACTTTAATTTGTTTCACCTGGGCGTGTACAATTAATTGATTCTCACAAGCGAGTGTGGCAGTGAATGTTGGCGATTTTGCTGATGCTGCTGGTTAAATTGTTAAAGATTGCTGCAATAAGTCTTTACAAATTCAGTAACCAAATTCTGAGTGCCAGCAGAGACACTTTAAATAATAATAAATTAAAGCAAGATATTACAATAATACTTATTTAACACAGTTTAGAGCACGTAGACAAGAAGTTATTTCAATAAGCACGTCTTGCAATAATTAAACTTGCAGAATTTGATAAATTTATGATCTATTTACAAATTTTGCAAATGTCAAATTTTTATAGGAAAAGGTACATATATGCATCTCGCTCTTTATAGCAAGTGTTTTGTGATATGGGATAAGACAAGATACTGGAAGATCACATGGAAACGCGGCATTATGATGCACGCCATTTATAAAAATGCAGTTTTGAGAAAAACATGTTCAAAGTTCTGAAGAAGAAAAATTGTAGTTTTTTTGTAACTTGTCAACTCCGTAACTGAATCTGCCATTCCAGCCATGCACAAACCGAAATATAAACATACACAGTTAGAGAGAAAGAAGATGTAGGTATACGAAAGTAAGTGTACAAAAACCCCCAGTGCGCTACCAACCGTTCGACGCCTTGTAACTTTCAAATGGCTTCGAATTTCGTTTTAAAATTTTAACAGAATATTTTCAAGATGTTTCTGAAGTAATTTATCGATGTTTCAAAATTTCGACCGCCAAAAAAATGTACATGTATTGCTGAACTTAAGGCTTTACGCAACCTCTACGCAACCTTGTTGAAATTGTTATTCATAAACATTTTTTATTCATTGCTTAACTTTTAAGCTTTTACAAAAAGGAAGAATTCTTGTACATTTGTCAATCCCTTACAGAAAAAAGTCAACAAAGGTCGCATATGGAGCATGTCCATGATATAAATATCATAAACATCAACCTTAATCAAAAAGACGACAAAAAATTTTAAGTTAAGTTGACGCAGCCTTAAAACGCAAATTTCGGCGTTTAAGTTAAACAGATCTTAAACAGATCTTAAACAAGCCGAAAAAACTTTTATGAATAACGATTTGTTGTGTAAAGCTCGTTTGAAGTTACACATCCTCTAAATTGAGATTATGGATAAGACAGAGTTTATTTTACTGAAATAATTAAATTAATTAATAGACAAATACAATTGAATTTTCTTCTTACATTTTTCTTCTTCATATCATTTGTCAGTTAACAATAAATTGTCTGTATCTGCCGAATAATGTTCCGTTGGTCAAGGTTGTCATGTAAGTTTAAAATCTGTTTCGTTACTACCTTTTGGCTCCGCCACATTCCACCTTCCGTGAAGCAGGTAGGCTTCACCAACAACATCTAACTTTGCCAGCTTCGAAACTGGTCTTCGCAACGTTCCACTTGAGGTCTTGACTTCAACCAAGCGAATCTTGCCATCCTTGGCGGACAGCATAGCACTAACCACTCCTTTTCTCCATTTACTTCGTCACAGATAAGGACCAAATCTCCTAGCTCCGGCTTGACGGGTACCAACCATTTTGTTCGCCTAGTCAGTGTTGGCAAGTATTCACGTATCCAACGCCGCCAAATACTATTTTTGAGCTGTTGACTAGTCCAACAATGATTTAAGCTACAAAATGAAGTATCATCGCCTGGCGTTTGTGTCGAATTTGTGGTTCCGAGAAGGTAATGATTCGGTGTCAAAGGGTCGGGTTTTTCTGCATCAACTGGATGGCATAGTATGGTTCTATGCTTGCTTAACGCTGATAAGCTCTATGTATGTATTCATGTATATCAGCTTAGCTTAGCTTAGAGTTCTGCTTTAAGAATATCTAAATAAAAAAACTGCAACATCAGCATTTTTATAGATACACACACCCAGTGATGATGTAAACAATTATTTGAAGTAGGGTGGAAGTGTCAGTGGGTTTCATCTGGGTTATTAGTCCCCCTACTAAATTATACTAGCTCAAGTTAATAATACCCCCTAAATCTGCGTTGCTGAATTAACTTTTTTAAGTTCCAAGTATGTTTATGTATGTATGTGGACTTGTTTATACAATAATTATAACCAAAATTATATATGCTTACTTGCTTAACAATAATAATACACACAAATACATGAAATGTGATCGTCCAGTCCACTTGCTTAAATACCTATACATACACACAAATTATGTATGTACACCTGCTTAAACAATAACAACACACACACACACACATAAAATACCCTATAGGAACAAACTAACTTGCTTTTAAAAACAACTAATTAAAAAACTAGTTTAAAATAAACCAGTATATGAACTACTTTGAATTATATTAAGGCGGCATCCACTTCAATATATGAAGTAATTGAAATACTACTTAAAAACCAGTGATTGATAAACTACTTTGAATTATATTAAGGCGGCAACTACTCTGATGTTGGCATGTTTTAATTGCAAATTTTTGTTAGATTACAAGCTTATATATATTTAACCATGTTATTTCATCAAATATTATTAACTTTTGGCCATCAGTAATAGTTTTTAATTGGTTATTTTAAAGCAATTAAAAAAATAATTTAAATGTAACTAATTTAACAAGTAGTTAAAAATATATGCAGACGACAGTCAATTGACTTATTTAGCGGACATCACCATACAAAATAAGTTAGTTCGTTCTATGGAAAAAAGTCAGAATTTCAACTAGTTGTGGTTGACAAAAAACTACTTTATCAACTACTTTTAAATTAGTTGATTTTCCTACAGGGTATGTACAGCCACTTGATTAAACACCTATACATACCAGAGAGCTGCAGCGAGTCTATGATTCGAACGAATGACTATAAATCATCGATGCGATGAGCGACGAGTGCCGCCGCTTTCACTCATTGCTCATAAGAATGCCGCTCAATGATTCTAATGATTCTAGAGTCATTCCTTATTTCCTTATTATACATATTATATACAGGGTGTCCCGCAATTGAGTGCAACTATTTACGGAGCTGAAAGGTTATGTCGAGGTGAGCAAAAAATCGTATGGGAGGGGGGGTCTATTTTCACATTCTTAGGAGTTACAGGGTTAATTAATATTTCACGACTTTGGTTTACGTTATTGTTTCTAGCAAAAAAACTAACTCATATAAAACTTATTTTGATAGCGCATTACAAAGGCAATAAAATCACCTTTCTAACGGAATATCAACAAACCCTACCAACTTAACCGTTACCGAGCTGTGCTCGTGTGAAGATGAAATCAATCGGTTGAAACTACCAAATTTCTATTTTGAGTGCAAATTTTTCAGAATTTCGCGTAATAAATGAAATTTTTTTTTAGGATCAATTTTGTAATTTATTCAAATTTCTTTTCAATGACACCAAAAACATAAACATATCTTAAAAAATAAAAAAGTCGGCAGTACTAAAAAAATTATACTTATAAGAAGACAATGATATTAACTGCATAACTATTTGTAATGTCATTATTTATCATTATCTATATCTATACTATTAATAAATCTGTAGCCACTTTTTATGTTCACTCATCACGTTTAAACGACAACTCAGATTTTTATAAAATTTTGTACACATATTTATAGGTCAGCAGAGAGTGCAATAGGATACTTTATTTTAACCCATTAACAACCAATGTTACTATATGGAAACATATGCGTCTCGAATTTTCATTAAATACTGCATAATATTTCAAAAGTTTTAGTGCCAGTTTTTTAAAAAAAGTAAAATTAGCATGCAATAATAACTTATTTCTGCTCAATGGCATACATAGTTTTCACCAAAATGTTGCTTCAAGTCTAAAAATGTCTGTTTTTTATGGTTTTCTTTCGGCCCTAATGGATTAAATTGCACTTCGGTTAAACGAGAACAAAATCAATAAACGCTTTTAAATTTCCTTCAATTTGATACCAAAATCATGTATGTAGTTTGAAAACTGTGAAAAATGTTAGAACAAGATCTTTTTAGTATTAATTATAAGCTGAGAATGAGAGAAAAACGACTTGAAATTCACACTTTTAGCTTTGAAGGCAAATATTTCAGTCAGTTTGCAATGGATTTCAATAAATTTTTTTGAAAAATGTTGTTTGTTAAAATATCCTTCAAACATAAGTTGAAATTTTTACTAAACCAAAGTATTAATATTTTTAAAAATTTTTTTAAAAAATGTTCAAAAATTTTTAGTTTAAGCCAAAAAATTGGATAAAAGTTGTTTTTGTTGTAAAAAAAATTAAATCCAAAATTTAGGTTTTCGATTTCCTATCAGATGATATAACAATCTTAAGGTTAATAATTTGTAGTATTACTTAAACAATAAAAAATCGTTTTGGTAGCGAAAAATCAAGCCTACCCACTATCAATTTTTGAATGAAAACTTTTTGAAAACCCGGCGAAGCGGCGGGTTTAAGCTAGTTTTTTAATAAGTATAATTTTTTTAGTGCAGCCGACTTTTTTGTTTTTAAAAATATGTTTATCTTGTTGGTGTCATTGAATAAGTTACAAAATTGATCTAAAAAAAAATTTCATTTATTACGCAAAATTGTGAGAAATTTGCACTCGAAGTTGAAATTTGATAGTTTCAACCAATTGATTTCATCTTCACACGATCATAGCTCGGTAAAGTCTAAGTTGGTGGGGTTTGTTGATATACCGTTGGAAAGATGATTTCATTACCTTATCAAATAAGCTATCAAAGTAAGTTTTATGTAAGCTAGTTTTACTGCTAGAAACAATAACGTGAATTGTTTCTGTAGCTCCTAAGAATGTGAAAATATACCCCCCCCTCCCCCTCCCTCCCATACGATTTTTTGCTCAGCTCGACATAACCTTTCAGCTCCGTAAATAGTTGCACTCAATTGCGGGGCACCCTGTATACATATAATACTAGCGGACTCGGCAAATGTATGAAAATAAATCTTAATAAACAAATTTAACATATTATTGATAGAAATAGTGAAAAATTGTGAAATTATTATTGAAAAAAAAATTTTAAAAATTTTTGGAAAATTTTTTTAAGAATTATTAAAATATTAAATAAAATTGTTTAAAAATTAATGAAAAACAAACTTCATTACAGACTCAACAAAAAAGGTAAACAATATTTTCATTACAAATGACCGACTACCGCCAAAAATACAAAAAGCTCTCACAAGCCACACACAATCATTCCAAACAAAAATTCTTAATCTACTTATACAACAAAAACACTTAGAACTAGAATATAATAATAAAGAACTAAAGAGAACAACAACCACAATAAAAGATAATCTTACACCCCTTTCACATTGGTCAAGAATTGAATTCAATTTTCAGAGTTTGTGGGCAATTCGCAGCAAATCGGAAGCGACGAAAGGGAGAAAAATTGACGGTATCAATGTCTCTGTACCGTCAACTTTTTCGTGTTCCCTTTTGTTCTCACTTTCATTGCTTTCAATTCTTGACCAATGTGAAAGGAGTCTTAGCGACGAAGAGATTACGAATTTCTTTGAAAGCGAAAAACATTGCAGGATAGACTAATAAGTCAAATAAAATACACACACACTGATAAACTAACAAAGCTTAAAGAAGAACAAAAGAAAAGATTGGACATTGATATAAGGACTGAGTGGTTTGTAAACAAAACCGATGTTGATATACTAACAAATATACAGTGGCTACTTGCATTGGGACCAAAATATGCCTTGCCAACAACAACAAAACATTTCCCACTATTTAAGTGCATCGCGGAGGGAGAGGATTGTGTACAGACTATCAAGAACAAAGAGGAACAAGAAACAGCGAAAAACAAACTAACAAATCTAATTGACAACCACGTAAGGAAAATACGAATAAACGAAAGAGATCGGTTTATACTTGACACAGTGGACGAAACGAAGCAATTTTTACATAAAAATAAAAATGTATTAATTGTTAATGCGGACAAGGGAAACGTATCTGTTGCTATGAACAAATCGGACTATGCAATGAAAATGAGACAAATGCTACGAGACACATCAACATACAAAATATTAAAAAGAGATCCTACTTCGACGCTTCAACAAAAAAACAACGAGTTCATCGAAAAATTAATTAAAAACAACAATAAATATTCAAGAGAAAAATAAAGTATTGACGAAAACTTCTACAGCACCGAGGATTTATGGACTTCCAAAAATACACAGAGAAAATATACCACTTAGACTTATTTGCTCATCGATTAACTCACCTGCATATGGACTATGCAAATATCTCTCAAATCATTTAAAAAACCTGACAAAAGAATCTAAATATAATGTAAAAGACGCGGTAGAATTTAAAGATAGAGTCAATGACACATATACATATATGACGATGAAAGAATAATATCGTTTGACGTGGTTGCACTATTTCCGAGCATTCCGGTTGACTTTGCCATAGACGTAATTGAGAAAAAATGGGACTTAATTAAAAATCACATCAATATAAAAAGAGAATTATTTATAAACGTTTTAAAATTTTGCATAATTAAAAATCACATCAATATAAAAAGAGAATTATTTATGGACGTTTTAAAATTTTGCATCAAGGACAACAGATATTTTAAATACGACGAAAACGTTTACGGACAATTAAGAGGCATGCCAATGGGGTCACCTTTATCGCCAGTAATTGCAGACATAATTATGGAAGAACTTTTAGACACCTGCCTGGAAAAACTAGACGAAAAACCAAGATTGATGACTAAATATGTAGATGACTTATTTGGAATTATAAAAGCGGACAAAATAGAAGAAACATTAAATGTATTCAACAAATTCCATGAGAATATAAAATTCACAAAAGAACAAGAGATAGAAGGAGAACTACCGTACTTAGACGCCTTGGTTATAAATAGAGACAACAAATTAAAACTTGACTGGTATCAAAAACCTACAGCTTCCGGACGTCTTATTAATTATACATCCAAACATCCAAAAAGAACTATAATGAACACGGCGAACAATTTCATAAGAAAGGTACTGACGATTAGCGACAAAGAATTCCATAAGAGATATATTGTAAAGATAACAAATATTCTTATTAAAAATGGATTTCCCAGAAAAACGACGATGGATTTAATAAAAAAGCACAAACAACAAAGCAACAAGACGCGCACAGATGAATCTCCAACAATCTATAAATCGATGACGTATGTACCAGGACTATCAGAGAGACTCATTGGATCTAATTGTTATGACAAGAACAAATATAAAATCGCCACACGCACAGATAATAATCTTGGACAATTATACAGTAATACAAAGAGTAAAATGAACAAAAATGACAAATCTAATCTAATATATAAAATAACATGCAAAGGAGACAGTGCTGGAATATGCAACAAAGTATATGTGGGAACTACATAGGCGAAATTACGGACAAGAATATCTGCGCATAAATCATAACATAAATCACGCACCAAACCATTGGAACAAAAAACAGCATTAGCGGCCCACTGTGCAACACTTGACCACTGTCCAGACTTTGACAATGTACAAAGTTTACAACAAGAGACGAACTACGCGAGAAGATATACGCTGGAAATGCTACATATTATTAAAATACCACCAAAACAAAGAATAAATTTAAAAACGGACACAGATAGATGCGCTCAAAGCTACCGACACTTGATTAAAAAACAAAAGACAACATAAAAATCAGTAGACAATGAAACGACGAAAGTGCGGATGCAAAAAAGTTCTATTAAATAAAGTTTAATTTAAGGCAAAACCTACTTGTTTGTAGTTCTGTAACGTCTACCATAAATGTTAAGTGTTAAGCTTTCTGTTTAATGTTTAATATGTAAGTTTTTTATTTTCGCGTCCAAGAATGTTAAAAATTTTAATGTAAATATTTTTTGCTTAAACAGTGTCCCTGATGATGAACTCCGGCGGAGTTCGAAATATTGGACAAAATAAATAAGTTAATAAAAACAAACAAATATATTGTTTTATATTAATAAATTGACCTTGAGCCCGAAAAACAACAAAATATTAATGAAAAACTATAAAAAACATTTTAAATATTATTAAAAAAAAAATAATCATTCAAAAATTCATTCAAAAGTTCTTCAATATAAATACATAAATAAAAATTATTGATTTACATATTAACATATTTTCAACAAAAACAACTTGGTTTAAAGGGCGGGTTTAATTAACATTTATATGACATTTATAATTAACATTTTATCAAAATAAATGGAAGCAATATACACTATTACAGCTTTTTAAATCGGCAATCCTGTTTATTTTGGATTGCCACTTTCCTTATGGCATCCCTAAATATAAAGGTTTTCAGCAATTCATCATTGCAAGTGTGAAAGTGATTTAAAAAATTGATTAAAAACAATACAACAACAATAAGGGACAAATAATAGACAACATACAAGTATAAAGTAAGTTTGCTACAATT
This sequence comes from Coremacera marginata, assembly GCA_914767935.1. NCBI lineage: Eukaryota > Metazoa > Arthropoda > Insecta > Diptera > Sciomyzidae > Coremacera > Coremacera marginata. Next base: position 84,734,042 of record OU612043.1, read on the forward strand.
TAATTCTTTGAACTAGCGATCCCCAACTTGGAAGCTGGCTATTTATCTTAATAAACACGTAAAACACAAAACAAAAGTAAAACAAGGAAAACGCACGCCAATACTGAAGTGCACACAAATCATTCAATGGCTCTAGTGTACGATGTTTTTAGTTTGTTAAAGTATTTCACTTATCACGAGGAAAGCCTGTCGTGATAAAGTGTTTGGTGATTTTAGAGCGCACCACCGCTCAAAACAATATGGCCACGCTTATTTTGAGATACTTATTTCAGCTAAAGAGCCAAGTTTCACATTCAGATAGAATCTGGTTTTTATTTGTGAGACTTCTGATATTTATATTAAAAATAACATTATTTTTCTTAACCTAGCTTATCCACTATTTCCAAGAATCCTCCTTAATTTCCAATGTTTTCAAATTAAAAATTGATATTCCATTTCAATTCCATATTCGACCAATCATTTTTACTTTAACAAAAACCCTCATATTTCCCCTCAAATTCATCATCATTATTAATTCATCATTATCATCATTAATAAAAAATGAATAGCCAGCCTTGACTTCAAAATGTCATCGGCACTAGTTCAAGTCTTTAGCTTGTTGTTGTTGTTGTGTTTTTCATGCAAATGCATTTGTAACACCCGCTAGCGGCCCAAGCGTAAAGGGTGCTAAACGGATTGAAAAGAATTCGAGCTAAAAGTTTTGTTTACATTAGCATTTTTGGAGTTGAAAATTATGAATTTGTCTAAATAATTTTGTTTATGATTTTTAGATTTTATTGTTGGCATATGTTGGTCGATTGTACTTATGCAATATGTTAGTACACTACACTAGAGTCATTGAGGGTGCTTAGAATCATATGCTTAGAATTCAGCAGTCTTTCTAATGAGCGATGAGTGAAAACAGCGGCACTTTTCGCTCATCGCTGTTATGAGAATGCTTCGCGTAGAAGTGGTTGTTGTTGTGTACAACCGCACGCACTCGCACTCGGTTTTTGACGTGTGATTTAGAATCGTTAAAAACGATTCGCTTCAGGTCTCTGATACATACACACAAATTATGTATATACACTTGCCTAAACAATAACAACACACACTCATACTCAAAATTTGTACGTCCACTTGCTTAAACACACATACATACACATAAATTATGTATCTACACTTGCTCAAACACAAATACATACACACAAAACGTATATGTACACGTGCTGACGTCATCGATACCTCCTTGCTCCTGATCCAGAACTCTCATATCATACCTACTGCGAGTATTCTCTGGCAACGATATGGCGTAATCGATTCTTCCGTAAACGAACAGTTGGCCTTTGTCATTTAACCGTGGTGTCGGCGCGAATATACTGTTACTCTTCAAAGGCATACAGTTGGCCTTCACCTCTTTTAACTCTGCAGAGAACATTTTAGCCTGCACTAGCTTACACAAAATATTCTCGGCATTGTGTATTTCTTCAACAGTTAGCTCACCCAAAGGTTTTGCCACTTTTCCCTGCTGTCGTTTTCGTAACCTGTTCAGCGGTCTCATTATCCAAGCTGCCGTCCTTACAAGTCTAAGAAAGTTGGAAAATTTTTTAATATATATTACTGGCGGTGCCGATAAAATGATGCGACATTGAAGCTTCTCTTCGGTGAAGTCGACTGGTTCAATGTTTTCTTCAGAGTTTAGCCACAATTCTTCCGGGAGCTTTAAAAATCAGGTCCATTCACCCACTCATTTTCTGGTTCATATTTTATAGGGTACACTGTTCGTGTTGCTGTGTTAGCCACATTAAAATCCGTTGGGATCCAGCTCCATTCATTCTCATGTGTCGTCTCAAGGATCTCACCTACTCTGTGTGCGACGAAAGCTTTATATTGACGATGATCTGATTTGATCCACCTTAAAACTGTTCTAGAGTTGCTCCACATCATCGTCCTCGTCCCATCGTAGGTGCACGCTGTGGCTTTCCAATATTGAAATTCGGAGACGTGTACCCAATACTGCTGCCTGAAGTTCCAAACGGAGTATGGATAGAAGTTTGAGTAGGGCGCACCAGGTTTCTCCAGCTATAAATTTAACTCCAACTTTCCTATGTGAAACAACACGACAGCTATAAAGGCAACTCCACTGGCATCGATAAAAATATAAAGTTCAACTTGAACACCAGGCTGACTAAAATATCTTGAATAGGAACGATCTAGACGGAAACCTCTTACCAATTGAAGCTTTTCGATCCACTGACGAAATTTAACAAGCATTTCAACCGGAATATGTCATCCCATTGAACACCCGTGCGCCATAATGCTTGAAAAAGCACCTTTCCATATATCAAAATATTGGCCAGCATTCCAAATGGGTCGTACACGGACATAACCAAACTTTAAAATTCTCTCGTGGTTGGGCAGTACCTGTGATTATATTTGTATTTACTCCATTTATTTGAAGTCTACAAATAAACTGATCATTTTGACTATCCCCGTGCATACCCAACAACCTTGACAACGACGTCGATGTTGTTCATATTAACAACCGTTGAGAGTTGTGACTTGTCCTCATTTAGTTGACTCTGCACACAGCTAGAATTGGAAACAAGTCCTCGAAGCTCAAAGCCAGCCTTAAGATGAACATCCTTCACCGCCCGTCCAATCGTAAGCGCGGTCTCTTCCGTCGAAAAACTACAGACCAAATGATCGACATAATGTCGATCAGTTATTGTGGCTATAACATCTGGCTGATCTGCGGCGACCTATTTTGCATTGGTGTTTTTTACAAACTGCGCATTGCAGGGTGAACAAGTAGCGCCAAATATCATGGCTGACATTGCATAAGCTTGAACTGGCTTCTCCTGGTCACCGTGTCTCCAAAGAAAGCGTTGGCTGTCCTAATAGCTTTTCTGTATACGGACTTGCAAGAACATTTATCTTATGCCCGACACAGACCAATAGTATTTTCGCGAAATTTAAACAAAATCACGTTCATTGATGGATTTAGGTCAGGACCCTTTAACACAACAGAATTCAATGATATATTATTAGCTGCGGCGGCAGCGTCAAAAACTACTCGGAACTTTCCTGGCTTGTTGATATTGGTGACCGCAAAATGTGGAAGGTACCACGTTCGTGGAGTCTTTGTGATAGCTTCAGTAGCTGTTAATTTCCTGGCGTAACCCTTATAACTATGGGCGAACTTTGAATCTTTTCTCATTTTATTTTCGATAGAATGAAGACGGTTTACAGCCATACTGTAGCTGCTAGACAACAAAACATCATCAGACTTTCATATTAATCCAGTGTCAAAACGTGCGCCTACTCTCTCTACTATGAAGTTCACTCTATGAAGTTCACTCAAATTGACTGTATGAGTTGACAGGTCTAATGTTGGCACCGTAGTAGCATTTACATTATGCCATGCTTTTCCCGGACCAATTCCTTTTATTGAAAAAATAACCAACATTGACGCCACTTCGATTTGTTTCCCACTAATCCATTGCAAAGTTAGGGACTGGTTTTTACCTTTCAAACCAAAGTCTTGGGGAACAGTATCGCTAACCAGGGTGGCAGATGAGCCCTTATCTAAAAATACAAACTTTTCAAAATGTTCCCATAGGGGCTCTTTTCAACCGGTAAAATTTAAAAGAAAAAGTTTTGTTGTCTTCTCATCAAAAGTCTACGTAAAAGTGGTCACCACCTGATGCCATTCTTTAACTTGTCAGTTATTTTCTTTATTGGAAGTTTGCAGAGTAGGATGATGAAGTCGTTTGCAGTAGTGTGTTCCACATGGCTTCTTGCGTATGCACTGATAAACACTGTACCTTTTCACTACCTCCCATCTCTTTTCTGGCTAATGGTTCAAATATTGGCTGCATTCAGACAACTGATGAGATCCCATACACTCCACACAATTCTTTTCTTTTTGAGCGGGTGCTGACGCTGAGTTATTTACCGAGAGCACTTGTCTAATATTCGATTTCAGTTGCGACGTTTGTGGCCTTACTGGTAAGTATAAAACATTTGCGGTGGCTTTAGCTACAATTCGAGCAAGTTGTTTAACCCATTGGCTAAAATGTTCCAAAGTCGGATAAGGGTTAATTGTTAACGAATATGAGGCACACTCAATGACATTGGCATCTTTAATGTAAGCTCCTCCAACAAGGTAGGGTTGCTCAAATGTCGAGTGTCGTTTGCTGTCTTTAAAAATATGGTAAAGTTCTGAACCTTGGCTGTAAATGAAACGAACCGTTCCACATGATTATCAGAAATAGGCGATATTTCATTGACCTTTTGAAGTTGCGATCGTATGAGAATGTCAGGATATCCATACTTGAATTCGAACTGATCCAAAACAGAGGTTATGTTTTGGGGGCTAATCAACAACCTTTTCACTTCTTCGCGAGCAGCCCCTTTAATACTTTTTTGTAGACGAAACGTATTTTCAAGGGAAGCACAGCCATAAGCAGCGGTTGACTCCCGAAAAGCGGTAATAAGATAGGCCAATCTTCTGGGCGGCTATTAAATTCGGGCAAGTTATACAGATTGCGAATGGTTCCTTGACTTTCATAATATGGCGAGGGAAAGCTTCCTTTTGGCGTTGTAGCATGTACTGGATTATGGGAATAAATATTGTTTGTATACAAGGGCGCTTGTGCAGTATTATAATTGCCCTGAAAGACGTGGAAATTGTGTACGCTATCTGAAGCAGTAGAAGACACAATGAACGGCTGATGCGCATGGACTGTTGTTGTTGGCTGCGCTAACGTGGGCAAGGCAGTACTGTATGGAAGAGGCTGACTACAGGCGACTATTGCATGTTGAGCGCCGGCATGCATTATAGACATAATTGGTTGATTATACGCAATAGCTGAGAACCCCTTAGTAGGCAAATGTGTTGGGCGAAGTACATGGTATTTGGGCGAAGGCAACAGTTGGAATGTTGGCACAGGCTTGTGTGCTTGGCGGTGTGAGTGGTAACTGGCTAAAGGTGACGGCTTGATGATTGCTTGCAAAAGAGCGTGGGGAAGTGCTGAGCGGCTGGGAAGAGACTACAGGTTGGCTTGCACTGGCATGTGAGCTTGACGACGTCGTAAGGCGCTGCTCTAAATGTGCATTCTTTGTCTCCAGGGCTTGGATGCGCTCCATGAGCTCTTTGATAATTTTGCACGACTCATTGCTGGCGCTCACAGTAGTATCTTCAGAAGTATCGCTGTGTTCTTCAATGCCACAATCTGTTGGCGTTGATTTTCCACTTATTTTTACAAAATATTCATCCAAATGTTTAGGAAACCTTCTTTGTCGTGAAACACGTTTTGACATAACCTCAAAACCGGCAAGTTCTTTGTCCGTGGGAGCGCAAAAATTTGCGGCAGCTGTCAAACAGACTTCAAGGTTGACAAAGATAGGCAAAATTGAAATAAAATATTGTCGCAGCGGCTTTGACGACAATTAAAAGCGAACAAAGAAATACAACTCCTTATTTGTTATTGAAAGAAAAAGAGACAGGGTGTATTTCACAGAAATAATTAAATTAAATAATAGACAAATACAATTGAATTTTCTTCTTAAATTTTGTTCATTTCCTATCCTTTGTTAGTTAACAATAAATTTTCTGATCTGTCGAATAATGTTCAGTTGCTCAGGGTTGTCGTGTAAGTTTAAAATCTGTATCGTTACTACCTTTTGGCTCCGCCACAATAAGGCTGATAAAGGCTGATGAAGACAAAATAATGTAGCTACGGAAAACCGCTGGGTGAAAATTTCTAACCACATGCAAGATGAAGTACTTCCATGCTCTGAATTTGCTCATTTAGTTAAGTACGCTTTTAGTCTTCCCGGAACTTCAACTCAAGTTGAGCATCTGTTTTCATCTTCAAATTAAGCACATAATAATAATAATAATAATAATAATAATAATAATAATAATAATAATAATAATAATAATAATAATAATAATAATAATAATAATAATAATAATAATAATAATAATAATAATAATAATAATAATAATAATAATAATAATAATAATAATAATAATAATAATAATAATAATAATAATAATAATAATAATAATAATAATAATAATAATAATAATAATAATAATAATAATAATAATAATAATAATAATAATAATAATAATAATAATAATAATAATAATAATAATAATAATAATAATAATAATAATAATAATAATAATAATAATAATATTAATAATAATAATAGTAATAATAATAATAATAATAATAATAATAATAATAATAATAATATAATAATAATAATAATAATAATAATAATAATAATAATAATAATATAATAATAATAATAATAATAATAATAATAACAATAATAATATTAATAATAATAATAATAATAGTATCATTAATAATAATAATAATAATAATAATAATAATAATAATAATAATAAAAATAATAATAATAATAATAATAATAATTATAATAATAATAATAATAATAATAATAATAATAATAATAATAATAATAATAATAATAATAATAATGATAATAAAAATAATAATAATAATAATAATAATGATAATAATAATGATGATGATGATGATGAATATGATGAATATGATGATGATGATGATGCTGATGATGATGATGATGATGATGACGATGACGATGACGATGATGATGATGATGATGATGATGATGATGATGATGATGACGATGATGATGATGATTGATGATGATGATGATGATGATGATGATGATGATGATGATGATGATGATGATGATGATGATGATGATGATGATGATGATGATGATGATGATGATGATGATGATGATGATGATGATGATGATGGTGATGATGATGATGATGATGATGATGATGATGATGATGATGAT